>JBCAUG010243465.1:5732-18540 GCA_038406175.1 Haplosyllis leylae
CCCCCCCCCCCCGAATTTATTTTTTTTAAATATTTTTCTTGGGGGACATAATTCCCCGGGGATAGGTTGGCTACGCAGCGGGCGGTATGCCTCTTTCGTTCACGCAGGAGGACTTCGTCATTGTTAATATTTTGAGTGTGCTGTAATGATATCATGACGAGCGTTTTTTTCATCGCAACAGTTTATTTCTGCATCCATTTAAACACAACAGGACATTGCGCTTTGGTCTACCGTGATTATACCTGTGACCTGGCAGTGCTCAGTTTCTTTTCCCGTTATAATCTCCAGTACAGCCAGGGGCCATGCATGCACATGTACAGAAATACCTGCGTGCATCTCTGCAAAGAAATTGCATTGCAGGCATGCAATTGTACCATATTACCACGGCGCACCTGCCTTCTAAGCTTACATACACGTTCAGTAATTACCGCTCCATTTATGTCACACACACAAATATGGCAAAACAAGCGCCTCGCATGTATGTGTACCATCATTATCTTCATCATCATCACCCTGGCGATTCTGTTAAAGTAACTGAGAATGTCTCCAAATGATTAATCTGATTACAAAAGGTTGCTCAATTCAACGCCACCCACATTATCTTACACTGGAATTATAACCAAAACACGAATAGCGCATTTCACCTTGGCAAACATAGAACTTGTACGTTCTACTAGTTTACTGTTTAGACTTCACTTTTGATGTACCGTGTCCTTTTTCCTGAATTAGGTTTCGCTGAAAACATAGGGTTGCAAAAAGGATTTGATACAGTAATCTCTGGTGTTGCAACCCAACATCTTACACTCTACTCCCCAGCCACAGAGAAATGATCTTTGAACGGACGCTAATTGATGCATGGTTGATTTCATCCGATGACCGAATTCAGTAAAAGTATTCGTGAACTAGGGAAAACTCTTCATTGTTCCTGCTACAAAAAGGAGTCAAACTGAGCCCAACTGATGTACAAATGATTAATTAGGTAAAACTCTTAGCTGTTCCTGCAGTAACAAAACTTGAAAAGGGAACCAATGTAAAGCAGCTATGAACTAGTTGTCCGAGGCCAACACTGTAAATTTGGCCTCATGTCTGACGGTAGTTAAGTTTCTGCTGAACCAGGCTTCTCCGTCTGCCGATCTTCTAGAACCTTGCGCGGAGAATCAGACACGCAAATGCCGCATTAAAGTAACTCCGTTCAATACATACGGGCGGAATAAGATGATCCGATCAGCTATTGAAGGTCAATGGTGTGCAAACATCCGAAATATGCATAAGGAACTGTCAGCTATATGGGCAATAAAACAAAATTTATTGCAATGCATGCAAAGCTATTGCAATGGAACCGAGTATATTGGCAGTCAAAAACTTTGACGGGGTTTCCTCGTCATGTTGCTGTTTTGTTTGATACGGATTGAGAAGCAAATCAGGTGCAAAACATGGCTCCTTACATCTGACAACCTGTTGGATTCTTCATCATTTGGGATCATCAAATTAAAGTTTAGGCAGGAGGGGAACCAAGAGACTTTATCAACGTCGTCGAGTCACTATTTCGCAATTTCACTGTTGCCTTTGATTTTAAAATGTGTTGACAACACTGTTGTTCGGCAAGAAGAACTGCGAACAGTTTTTGAAAGTGTGGAGTATCAAACTGTAAACAACACTCGAAGACAATTTAATCATGTTTATCAAATGCAGATATGACCTTTCTCATCTTGCTGATTGGTGGTGTGGACACCCAGCACATCAGTAACCGCAGAAATATTACCCGTCTAGACTCACACATTTCTTGTAGGCGAAATAAAATGTGCCTGTCCAGTCGGTACTCGTAAATACTGAAATAAACCCTGTCTAGACAGGAGATTTTTGTCGGCTTCTTCTTAATGGCGGTGCCTTTGCACCTTGCCAGGCGGCCTTTAGACCCGCACAAATGCTTCTGAAACACGCCGAAATGACAACGTTAATGGACGTTTAACATGCACGATTCTCGTTAGAACCATAAGTAATCTGATGGCTGCCAACAGACAGCGACGGTTGGATTCGAACTATAAATCACCTGAGATAAATAAATTATTACAATTGCTTTTGCGAACAAGAGCGGGGATCGTTACTTTATCCTTTATTGAAAAGGATCCCAACTGAACTACAATTGCGGGTGATACAAAGACAATGGAAGCAAACTACGAAATAAAAGGGATGCTTTTTCAATATTTGCTTCAAATATTTCTGGTAGACTAATATAACCATTTCAATTATCGCTTTGATGTTCAAGCTGGAAAAAAAGTCTAACAAATTTGCCGATTTCCTAACATGGAATATTGTCCCAGCTGGAATCATTATTGGAAAATCTTTCAGATTTGAACTTTGAAGCAATGTAACTTTCATCACACTTTAAACCAAACAATCAAAATAAAGCAGAAATAAAGCAATGGTTTCATCAACAAAACTGCAGCTATGCATTCAAAATGTAAAATGTGCAACATAGTGTATGTGTGTGCCCTGGATCAACTGTTAAATATTACTTCTGGGTCCCAGGCAATTCCCGGACTTTTTTTTCAATCCCTCAATTTCCATTCTCGGATGACTTTCTAATAAATCATGCTTGAATTTTAATTCAGTAGCCTATCCAAACTTTCAATTATTTTTTTTCTTTTTTCTGTTCTACAATAAATTTTCTTGCAATGTTTGAGAAGAGCCAATCAAAATGTTCCATGTGTATGACCATTATTCTAAAAATGGAATTGTGGCTTTGTTTTCGAAGTTTCTTGGAACTGTAGATCAAGGTAACTCTCCTGGGCATTTCGTTGTCTTTTGACAAACAGTGTCCTTGTCTATTCTTGGTCACTATTGAAAGTGATACTTCCAGTCTGTACAATTCTCTTTCAATCTTTGGCGTTATGGACTAAACTGAAGGACATTGTGAGGCATACATTGTTATTTCGCTGAAACAAATACTAGAGGCTGTATTCAAAATGAATTTTTTCCTGGCATCAATTGATTCAAAGAAGGACAACTTCCACTTTAGTTGAATCTAATGTACAACAATGAGGCACCGACTATTGTTCAACTTCCCGAAAATCAAGATTTACGTTTGAACTAGGATAACAGACCAAGCCGTGCAATCATTTATCCCCAGTTTGTTTGCAGGAAGAAACGACACTGTGACTCGCACTAAAATCTGCACCAAGTAACATCGGTTTTATGCCTTTTATGGCTGGCGTTTTATGGTTTTCCATTATTACGTCATTGTCCCAATGACAGAGAAACAAAGTGATTCAGACATGCAGGTGATGATGTGTAGGCTGTCTGCGTGCCTTTGTTTCCAGGAGGCTAGCCGGTCAAAATGTCTTTGGTTGTTCAAAATAGACCCTGCAGTATTTTACTAGGAAGGGAAAAATAATGTGTCTATGAACAGACCACTGAAAATTGAACGTTCATCAAATTATTTTACCTGCAAAACCGGGGGTGATATATTTCAGCGGCATTACTCTGTCGACAACTAATACAGTTCCTCACGTATTACTTAATACACATAAAACATTTTGCCCGCTTTTGTACGTTATATACTATCTAAAAACCCCAAAAGAGACTTCATTTGCTGCCTCTAATTAATATTTACTTTCCTCGGTCTGTTACAACTGTATCTCAATCACACACTGTACCTGCTGAAAGCGAAGAAACAGGGCGAGATTCTAGCCAACATTAAACAGACCTGTTTACACACGCCTATCGATTCTCTAAAGTATTTTACATCTTTTTTTTCGGTCGCTGTACATGTTATTTCAGCTTTCGTTGGTTTCTATTCTTTTGGTCTTGCCAACTTGGCAACTTCTAAAGAGCCAGCTTTTCGTGGAATTGCGCATTAAACTGATGGATTTGCCCATAATGGAGCTGTGCAGCTAATAAAATAGACATAATGTCCAGACGCCTGCGTTTACAGATGACTGGCTTCTTGTAGGTAGTAGCTTCCTTATCCAATTATGGAAAAGCACGTGCTAAGTTTACCAACTGATTTAATTTACAAAGTGAGTGGCTTCTTTGTGACCTAATTACATGTTAATTCCAGTGAAGTGGCTTCATTCATGATCTTGAAACACAAGTTCCGTTGCAAGAACTTCTTCTGTAAAACAGTTAAATGAATTTCATGGTTGTCACAGTCCGATAAGTCACATTTCCCCGTGTTTCCAACTTTTTCCCTGTGTTTTTCCCCAGCTTTTCATCTATTACATTACCCTGTTACAATTCAATCACAATGCAATGGAGTCTGCTGAAAAAAATGTTATTCCATCATTGGGTTGACCCACTAACCCAACAATTCAATCCAATCCAGCCAACGCCTTGGCAATAGGACTATGACATCATGACGCCATGTTATGGCGTTGCAGTTTGCAGAGTTGTGTAGAGAAATGGTCACTTTTTCACCAAGAAGACCACTAATCGTGTCGTAAAGGTTTCCATGTTTGAAATAGACACACATTACAGGGATTTTTTTTCTCCTTGAATCATCAGAAGCATATTTACAAAGGAAGGACTAGCTCATATTTAAATTATTTCTTTTTCATTACGCAACTCGTTCAACAAATACTAGAAGAAAGAAATAAGCAGACACCGGTAGACGAGTCCTCTTACGGTTATCTTAGATGAGCTGATAACGTATTTCTGTTCTTATCAGGAATCAAAAAATGAAAAAGAGTTTCATAGACACAAGATGTCTAGACACTTCTGTTATTAATTTATTACTAATCATTGACGTGGCATTCCCATTTTAGCAACACTAGTTATATTAGTAGACAGATAAACATGTAATCTAGTGGCCCGTCCTTCTGTGTGATTAAGGCTTTTATGAATTAATTGTCAAAGCAGATATATCTGGGTTAATAGGCGGACATGTCACAGGTGACAGAAAGTTGACCATTTCCTACGTAATTTCTATCACTTATTGATTGATTTTTCCCCAACCAATACACGGCTTTAATCTCATAAATTTTCATAAATTGTGCTAAAGTGTAAGTGTCGTAAAAGAGAGATGGTTGCTCAAAGTAGGTGCTTTTTCTTACTGCTCCATACCGTATATGAAAGTAAACTTTATTGATCACTGGCAGTAGTTCATGCGCGTATGTCTCAAAGGTACATGTTTCATTTCAATCATCAAACCAACATTCCAGATCATAAATCAGGTCAAAAACTGGGTCACGGGCAAAAGGCAAAGTATCCTTCAGCACAAAAGCTGACATGCCCTTCGGTGATTAACATCTCTCCTGAAGTTGCTCGGTTCTGTTCGGTGTTCGTCCCTGTGCACGACCGTCTGACCACAGCGGGGAAATTTAGGTTGATCAATGGCCCTGGCATTAAACAACAATTACTCGTCCACTTCGTTCTGTCAGAGATAAGTCTGGGTTTTTTTGGGGTAGCTTTCGTTTGCAATCTGAACTGTAATCGGATCGAGACCAACAACTATGTTACATGCAAGGCTGGTCACGTGACGAAGTCTTTCTTCATTGTAACAAATGCTTTTTCGCAACAAATGCTTTTTCAATGGCTGCCCGAATATAGCAAAATATTCACAAAAATAGCAAAACAACGTAATAAAATCAAAGGAACAACTCATATCCACTGACATATAAGATTACGTGACGTTACGCACACAGTATGATGCATTTAGCAATGCTAATTTTAATTGCCGTCTGACGCTTTTTGCGCAATATAAAAATATACACTAATCTTATGACGGACTAATAATTCACGCACAAGTTGACTATTAACGGCTGGCAGTTACGTCTGCTATTGAGAGCGAATTTATGAAGACATTTTCCTGGAACAAACAAAGAGAACAGCATTGCTGTGCAAATTGATGTATGGGGTACTTAGCTGTGTATATGCTGAATTGGTCTACTTAATTCTAGGTTCCAATCACATTAAATATGTCATAAGTCACTCATAACTACAATCAGTAGTTACTAAGTGATCTCACGTCCTTTGATGCGATTAAGCCAACCGCAAATTTATGTGATTTTCTTCTCACAACTCCCCTCATTCAGCGAAAGTCCTGCAATTTTGGTGAAAACGTAATTTGAAAACCTTTATTACCACTATGGTGGGCCCTTTTCCCAATTATTTAGCGTGGAAACTTTGATACGCCCTCTCATAACCTCAAGGCCCCCGCTGCTTGCAGACACATAACTCAGGCTCCTATAATTTGTTAATGATCGCAGTCAACCATTATTGTCTAGTTGAACAATATTTATGCGTTTTATTCCTGTCTTAACGGATAAATGTTGGGTTCCACGAAAACGTCATTTCTAGCTTCTCATTTTTCACTACTAGCAATAAACGACGAATACCTGCAAATTTTACATGTAACAATACTCATCACAAAGGTTTTTTTTCATGGTACAGGTTGGGCACGGTTAATTCGAACTGATTCGTCAGCAAGGTTTTCCTTTGAAATAGGAGGAATTCGAATTAACAGTGCAATTTAACATTAAATAAGAAGAGAATGTGTGGGGAAAAAGTTTGAATTAAGTGGAACTTCGAATTAACCGTGTTCGGATTAACCGTGCCCAACCTGTATGTGTATTATTATCTGCAAGGTTATCTGATCAACATTAAGCAAAAGATTCGAACTTGCGCGTCCGTTATTTTGCTGTCGTCCGGTGTAAACTTAACCTAACCAGTTCATTGTTGTATTTGAACTTTAAAACACGTTTCATTACACTGTAAACAACCGCATTTAATCGGCAAAAAGGTTTGAAATCAAATGCTATTTGTATCGTTTTGCCTTAAAATCATATCCAAAGTGTAACAGATATAACTCAGTGAGTAGGTAGAAAAGGCTGCTTTGAATTGAAATGTAATTCACCTGTGCACGAGTGCTTTGATATTTATTAATTTACGAGGCCTACCAACGTGAAGAAATTATAGTTCACTAATCGGGGCGCATCCAGGATTCTCAGTTTTGGGAAGCGGTGTCGATCCTAAGCGGGGCGGCGCAGGGGTTGGGGGGTACCAGTTTTCAAAATTTTCCGAAGAACCACTTGATATTTAAAAAAAAAAGACCCATGGAAGCTGGGGCGAGGGTGGGTGGTTACGAATCCCGGACGCCCCTAGATCCGCGCCAATTAAACAATATCAATAGAGGTTTTTCTGCAGTGTAAAAGTACTGTAACAGGTATCAGTTTCAGTTATTTTTTCCATAGTTTGAAAGCACAGGTACATTTGAAGCAAGGTAAAAAAGGCTTGTACAGACTACTTACTTTGTTTATGTAAATGTCAATCAGGGGTGACATTTCAGAAATGTCTGTCTGACGGATTTACCGTTGACATTTTATTAACACACTTTGTGTCTTGCTGTTACAAGTAACGTAAGTGTGTCTAATGCATCAAAGGATGTTTGCTGCACCAGATTATAGTTATTTCTAGGTTGGAGTTAATTTATCTCGCTCGGAGGAAGACTTGTTTGAGACATGTTAAATGTAGAGCCCCGTTCTCCTCCCTCCTCGCCCCTATCTCTCGTATGTTTTTTTTTTCACCCAATTATTATTTTCCTCCTGAGAACAAACCAACCTTGGTTATTATCCACCCCCATCCCCCCCCCAAAAAACAATTCTTTTCGTTTCCATTATAGAACTATCTGATTGTTGAAGAACTGTTAGCACTTTGAAAAGCCGAAAGCGAAAATTTTCTTTCATCCGTGAAGCAGCTCAAAAGAGAATAATACTTTTCCCGAAATTATTCAAAAACCATCTCATTATGACTTCACTGAATATCGCTTTCGCATACGTTTTCGGCCAATGTGAACGAACATTAAAATTAGAATTAAAAGTCGCCATTGGCAATTTGAAAGGAAATGAAATTACACACATATAAAATATGTGTTCATAGCAGATAAGTAAGACGCACGACTTTGGTATTGAATGTCACTTCTATAACTTTCTCATATATAATCTTATGTTTCTTACAATGGAACAATTACCTGTTCAACATTGACAGTAATTTTTACCTGCATCTTTTTCATCATATTGGTCCATCACATTTTGCTTTTGATATAAATAGAAACAAATTGATTCGTATGTCGTATCCCCGAACCTTTGCAGTAGGGGGATCCACTAATTGAGTAATGGGGACCCGTACAAATTTCAGGTCCTCCTTCCCCCACCAACCTTTGATAATCATCTTTTCCTGGTACACTTTGTCCATTCCTGCCCGCACTCCTCGGGTCCACTACCCCCGACGCATGCAGTTCTCAATACTTTGCTGTTTGCATGTCGATTATCAGATTGGATTCACGATGTACCGTTTTTCATTTCTTTATTTCTTAAGAACATGGTATTGAATTGTTATTAAATGTTAATCGTAAGTATTATCATAAGAAATAACTTTATGTGCACATTAACCGTTAGTTGTGATGAAGTCTGTATTTCTCATAGCGCTTTGAAAAGTCAGGGTTACGAGAATATATCAAAGTAAACAAATAATCAGTAAGTGCCTATTGTAATCAAACACAAAGTTAAAATGATAGTGGTGTCTAGAACGCAGTGGTGGATCCAGGATTTCTCAGACAAGGGACGCTCTGCTCAAAGAGAGGCAACAGGCTCTTTTGTGACATCTTTTTCTAAATCCCCATCAAACAAGAAAGCTTTTCAGTAAAAGGTATGCGACCCGCGTTCCCCTATCCCATGATGGAATCGGACTGGAAGGGTGGGGGATCAGGTTAGGGGTCACCCTGTCCAAGTGTATCATGGAATGTGTTCCCACTCAATCGTCGGTCCCTGCGGAGAGAATAATACACAAGACTAACAAGAAAGTCCTCCTGCGTGAACGCAAGAGGCATACCGCCCACCACGTAGCAAGTGCTCGCTGTGTTGTCCTGTTGGGTGGGGGGGGTACCCATACTGAGTACCACCCCCAGCTGGGGATGAGTACTCCCCTACTTGGGACTGAGGGAGGGCAGGCCCCACAGCTGGGACTGAGTACCCCTCCTGCCCCCCTGGCTGGGACTGAGTACCCCCCCCCCCGGCTGGGACTGAGTACCCCACTTGTGGACTTACAAACAAAGTGAAGTGAAACTATTATCTTCCCTCGTACTACGTACGCGGGCGGTAAAGATAGTGTATTTCTACAGTACTATGTACATGGGGGTAAAAAAGGGAATGAAGATGGTCCAGAGAGGAGTGTGTGCCCAGCGTCGCCTTCGATCAGTCGTTTACATGTCAAATTGGACACATTTTCAACTGTAAATCAGTCAATACGACGATGTGAATACATCCTGACGTAGATCTTTGTAAATACATTTTTCGCTGTAAATTAATTGTAAATAATATTTTTGTTACCAAATAACACTGAGAAAATAAAGTGAAACATATTTCAGCTGATGATGTGCTTTAATTTCTCTTGTTTCGCTACACCCGACAATGAACCTTTTTACGTCTTTACCACCACCTTTTCACAGATCAAATCATTAATATTTTCGCGATAAGCAATTCCTTCAGATCTGGCAAGTGAAAGATGTAATTTTTAGAAATGCTAAAAGGAAAATAATAATGCTGGAATTCTTGAACCTCTGTTCAAATGCTTTTGTTGATCGTAATTGTGCATGAACGTTCTTTGACAAACTTTATCACTTGTGATGGCATAGTGCGTATATTTTGTGAGGCTGGTGAATTTACCTGTGATGGCATATTTTGTGAGGCTGGTGAATTTACCTGAGTCTGAGGCCGCGTTTCATGATCAAACCAACGAGATGGCAGCTCTGGCAGATATCAGGATCGAAATACAGAGAGAAGGGAGTAATTTATCCTCCCAAGAGATTACGAAGCCTCAGTTGAGTCCTTGCATTTCCAGAAACTAAAGGTGCACAGATTCGGAAATGTAATGTTAAACCAGAAAAATTAACTGATAAACGGTTGCACAAAAAAACCTGCAAATTAATTGTGTTTTGTAGCAACAAATTAGTATTCAAAAAGTTCAGATATAATTTTCTTGATGTTAAATCTATTCCTTTGGTGATTGTTAATGGAGTCATACTCCTACAGCTAGTACTGTACCAAACATTTTCACATATTATATTAAAGCTCGAGAGCTCGAGCAAATGAAAAATAGCAATACACAAAGGGAGATGGCTGCACCCCCTGGCCAATTCATAGCATTGCAAGTTTTGATCCGATCAAAAGGGTTTTCCCAAAATGGAACAGAAATTCACTGAATTCAGTGAATCTGTAAGATCATTGAAGCATGTAATGGGGTTAATTTAAAGATTCTCTCTGTTACCTGCGCCTTCCTGGCACTGAGGTAGAGTGCTGCTTTCTTACACTAAAGATAGCAAGTTTGAATACAGCAATCCTTTTTTATACTTAGATTATTTTTGTTACTAAATTAGGGAAAACTCGAAAGAGACACTTCCGCTATGCAGCAAGGTTTACCGAAAAATACAGAACAAAAGAATTCCCACTTTGCTCTGTTAATTGCTGTTTGAATCTTAATAACGCACATTTAATTTGCCATATTTGGCCTACACCTTAGGTAGCAAACTTTTTTGTGTTTTATGGCCTAATTTATAGGGCCCACCTGGATTCAGTACTGGAAAAAATAGTAAAGTAAAGGAACCATGGCCTCGCGCACTTTCGTGTTCTTAATTTTCCTCTCAGATGTTTGTGAGACCTCAATCCTCGCCAGCCAATCACATCACTCGACACATGGTGTAATATCCAGAGGAAACCACCCAAACAGCGCGGCCTGTTCCCCATGTTAGAACCATATTTCACAAATTAGCCAAATTAAATACTGTCCTTTATAGTTTTCTGCTTCAATCAATGTCATGGAAATGTGCTCGTTTTGACCCTTCAACTCCCGGTGTTGAGTTTCTTTCTCTGGAAGGATTTTTTATGGAGTTTTTCCACTTCAAAAAGATTTCAATTTATATTTTTGTATCTGAGTGTAGAGTATTCAAAGGTTGTACTGACGAAAATCAATTAACAACTGACGATGCGCACAAGAAATGAACTTCCTTTCAAAATACCCTGTTTTCAAACAAATGCTTTTCGAAATGAGATCTTCATATCAATTTCGAAATACTGTCTTATCTTCTTTATTTAGAGATATTTTTACTTGAAATGAAGTTTAAAATGTTTAAAATTTGTACACAAATTTTCTTTACAATTGATCAATGCAACATCATTGAACTTCATAGGACCTAAGCGCTGAAATGGCACAATGTAGCAGATGTCATATCTGCATTCATTTTTTGGTCAAATAAAACCAGCAGAGCAACATGGAACACTTCAGAGATAAAAACGTTAAAATCTGATAAATTTGACATGTTATTATTTGCATTTGAAGGAAAGGCACGTTTCAAAAGGAGAGAGATAGACATGTTCGGATCTTGACCAGAAAATGATATGAATATCTCGAATAGTTCCGCGAAAATGCAGGGAATCAGCAAAATTCAGTAATGTTGTCAGGAAAAGTTTACCAAGGGTGGCTTTCCTCGAAATTATCAGAAAAATAAATTTCTATTTAAAGGGCAAATTGTTCTGTAAAACAAGAGGTAATGACGTTTTGTCTCAGAAATTTAGCAATTCAATTTTGGAAATTCGAATTTTCCTATATTTCGTAATTTTCTGCCAAATCCTGGCAGAATTCTGCCAGCATTGACATGTAATGGATGCGACCCATTGTATGTCAATGCTGGCAGGATTCTGCCATGATTTGGCAGAAAATTACGAATAATAGGAAAACTCGATGAAAAAAAAAAAATTTTTGTGTCAATTTCTTTGACAAAATTTACAAGAAAAAAACTTAATATCAGTGCAATAAAATAGATTATTTTTAAAATAAGATTTAATGGAACGTAAACGGAAACGTATTGGAAGTATTTGGTATGAACGTGAAGAGACCTTTTTAAAATTTTCCTCTTTTTGGAGAACAATACGCAAATATGGATCTAAGGAACGCTTCATTTAGGTCCCACACAAATACGCAAATACGCACACCTCCTCCAGCCCAACAACTTGCCACAACGCGTTATCAGTATCTTATCATAGCGATGCTAAGCAGGCATATCCCATGTTTGTTTTACTAGTAGAGAAATGCCAGGTAATTAATTAGCCGCCTCTTCATCCATCATTTTAATGGCGACATGTTCTGTAACATGATGCAGGCTGCTCCGCTTCTGTTCGTGGTGAGACGTCGTTTTCCATGGAAGAAGGTTCAGTTCTGACACACGCAGACTTTCACACACACACACTTCTTAGAATTTCACAAAGAGTATTTATTTCAGTCATATTTTCCCGGACCCTGGTTAAGGTGGTTTTTCATGGATACCATTATCAGCTTTACAGTGCTTTTCACCTACATGAAAGCATAGTGAATTGTAAGGGTAAACAAGGACTGGAGAGCTCCACACAAGACCACATATTGTCATGCAAAAAAGGTGTGTCTGGAAATGAAGCATTTCTATTGGGTTCGCAACCGGAAATTTTAACATAAGATGACACTCTACCACTGCTAAACCTTCCTTATACTGTATTTTCACAACCACCCTAAAAGCTAGTAATGAATGCGTTATCAAATTATTTGTAAAATCCTTGTTGGCATTCATCAGTATTGGATTTGAAAGGAACACGATCGAGTTTTCCCGTAATACACAAAGTTGGTAAGTTGACATTTTTGTGTTTCCCTAAATTTGAAAATATGACAGATAGAGAAATTTATCACATCAGTTAAAATTCAAAACAACATTACCAATGTAAATTTACTTTGAAACTCATTAGGTTCTTAACTGTTTCCAATTTATTTACATTAGAAGTTGTACAAAAAT
>JBCAUG010243576.1:0-18535 GCA_038406175.1 Haplosyllis leylae
TTGTGAAATCGCGACTATTGTCTCTTGGGGTAGAAACAGTTCACATAAGCATTGGAGGCGTGGCGCACGAAGGGTTAAGTCGCGTCAGAGAGTTCTACAGCCGGTGGCATACTTGCCGCTGACACCAGAGGAGAGTAGCAACATCTTAGCCGACCACCTATCGGAAAAACCGCGACACATATAATGATGTTCTGAATTTCTGGTGAGATGAACACAGTCATCAGTGAGCCACTTGATTACAAAATATATCACTTCGTCATTACCAATTCCAACAACAAGGGGCTCAGTCGTTTGGACCCTTTAATAAATTCATAAGCTATTCAATCAAACTTTTAGCTTTTCGCAGGTTTTCAATTAAGCATGACAGGTGAATTAATAGTAACTTGTGTTGGGTATTGCAGCTTGACGGCAATCTTATGCAGGCAGCTCTCATGAATTAAATATCAGCTCAATTTAGACAGCTCTTTTTGCCACTCAGACCCCACTGAGACTACCCAGGGCCTTTGCATAGAACAACCTGCGCTGGTGTCAGCTTTGTGCGAGTCCATTGTCATCGTTGAATTGTATAATAAGAATCGTATTAATACCAATTATCAGCTTCGTTTTAATCAAAAACCAGAATCAATAAGCTTTGCGCCGTTGTAATAAAAAATTAATGTAATATTTTTCCGTTCCGTAGCACTTGCAGAATACAAGTGTTACCGTTATTAATGATAGATCTAATTAAAATTGATGAGTATTGACTCAGTGTTGATATTGATAGCGTTATTTTCACAGTATTTCTTATGATATGTACAGTCAGAGTATATGCTATTTTCCCTTATAATGAAGTCCTACAATCTTCAACTGATCGAAACCAAATAATAGCACCACAGCGACAAAAATCTTTACAATAAAAAGCAGTGAGTTAAACACTGCCTGAAGCGATATCATATAAACATTAATTTCTGATACTCTACTCTTTTCCAAATGAAAGCCCACCATCGGATATATCGCATTTTCAGTCAGCTAGACTTCCACGTGAAGAGAGCAGTGTGGTATTTTCAGAATTCCTGAGAGTATTTAATTGGGATTTCATAGAAAGCTTGCAAATTGTTCTTTCCACACGGATCCCTAAGAGTAAAGTATTTATCAATGGCACAGAATCATGTTGTTGTCATTTTGGTTACAAGCATCCATTGTTTCTCGTAAACATTCATCACCATCTAATGAAAATATATGTGACAAATGGAATCGCTTATTTCCACTGAAAATTGCAGTCGCGCACAAAATAATGCGACATGTGACAAATAATGAGAATAAAACGATAATTCTCAATGAAGCTGCATAAAGGTGTAGTTTTTGCCTTCGGACTAAAGGGGAAAACGGGATGAGGCAAGACAAGAAAATTACTAAAGTGTGATGCATTTATTGCGTGAACGTGATGGGAAATATTTGGGAAATTGAATTTGTCATTGGCATTTACCGCAATCGATGTTAAATAACATGACGTTGCGAAGTTGAACGTTGCAATGCTGACACGTACACTGATGTCATGACAGCATTTTGTGTAAACAAAATCCCATCAATAACTTCAGCTCAAAGTGAGCGTACTTATCATAAAAATGCCACGGAATATTCCCCAAATCTCTGAACTCCCCCTCCCAGATCAATCACTGTGCTGACTCTAAAGGAGACCAACAATATGGGTGGGTCTTCTCACCGAAACGAAGGGAAAGGGAAAAGGATTGTGTTCAAATATGTTTCGGAAGAAATTACGAGCATCGTGTTGTTAAAACTGAGCACAGATCGCTCACCAAAACAAAGAACGGTTGCTTAAACTCGGGAAGTCTGGCACAAAATGGTGTGGTGTGATAACATGAATGGATCTTTTTATCTTACACACGGTTAAGTACAGCCATGAGGCGGGACATACGACATTTTCGATTGTTCAATTTTATATTTCAAGACAATTTATGACATAACCATTTATGCTAATGCTTTGAAGTATCCAATAATGAATCGTGACACTTAGTTCAACAATTTTTTCAAAATAATGGTAAAATAAATGAATATTTTGGAACGGGAGATATTTTGTAAATTTTATATTGTTGTCATCATTTTAAAGGATCAGTCATCATACTTCGTAAGTTATAAAATCATACATAAAATTTAATTGACATTGTGTGAAACAATCAGGAAATAAAGTCGATACAGGTTTTTATATCAATTTCTGGTTAAGCATCAATCGCGATAAGTACTCCTCTGAACTGGGTATCTTTGGTTGAAGTTCAAATAAAAATGTCTAAATATGACCAAATTATAAAGTGCATATCTCCTAAGTCTTCTGTACTGCTGTCCCGATTCTATTTTGTCTAAAAAGTTGTTATGATGTGACACCTACTTTATTGGTGACGCGTAGAGAGTTACCTTATTGATGCAAATGGGGTTGCTTCATGACTATTTTGGGAAGTCTTCCAGACGAGGTGAAACATATTATTTTCACTTGGAGGGGAGTATGTGAGGTGAGATTGAACCCACACCGGGTGAGATTGAAATGAACCTTGTAAATGAACATCCAGGGGGTGGAGGGGGAGTGTGGGCCAGATGAGGTGGGGGGGCAGAGTGTTGGGGTAGGGTGAAGGGGTGCCAGACAGAGGGATAGTGTACCAGACAGGGGAGATGGTGTACCAGATAGGGAAGATGGTGTACCAGATAGGGAGCATTGTGTACCAGATATGGAGATGGGATACCAGATGGGGGATGGGGTGGCACTCCTACATTAACGAGTCACCAAAGTGGAATTCTCCACTCCTTGATATTTTGTATATTGGAGTTTTGGACCATTTGAAGTGAAGTGAAAATGCGAAAAAAATTAAGAAGATATGGCAAAATACATAAATCTATACGGAAAACGGGCTTCCTTTTCACAACGTATTCAAATTCACATGTATTGCCGTTTGTATAGTTAGATTTTCCACTTAATTTCGATGTGTAGACATCATAATTTTCTACTTAGAAATGGTTTATAATAGTTATTTAGACCTTTGGTTTAATTTGTGCTGCTGGAGATGCTCATTTCATGTTACATTTTGTCTTCCTGGACAGAATTGATCATTTTCCGTCGCGTGCGTCTTTTTGTTCACTGGTACTAGATCCCATGATGCACTGGAACAGGGATCCCCTTCCTCCCTTCTGGAAGGATCAACCAAGGAGGACTAGCATGGGCTAGGGGCTACCTCCTCAGACATTTCCAATGAATGCAAATATTTCGTCCTTAAGACTCCCCTATCTTAGAGAACCTGCAGTTTTCTCATCATCTACATTGGTAGCCACGCCATGTACTTTTAACAACTACATCGGCATTGTATCGGTTGAATAAGGTACTTCGATACAACATACACTTTACAAATTTATCAGCAGTTGTTTGAGGAACATATTTTAAGATATCTCGCGAGTTTCAGCAAGCCAATTATTGAGTAATCATACTACAAAGATGAACAAATTTTCCATTGAAATCAATGGTAATTTGCAATTTTCTCAAAATTGAAATCAATGGTAATTTGCAGTTTTCTCAAATTTAGCATTGTGAAACTTCTTAAGACTTCACACAATGTTGCAAATGTTAAAAACTTGTGGCTTCAGATAAAACATTGATCAGTTACTCAATATCATTCTATTTCATCTAAATTAAGATTTTTTTTTATTTTGTCTCTCTAAAAGGTTCATGGTCCACTGACCATCAGAATGCATTGTAATTGACCACTGTTAAATGTGCAGCAAATGGTCAATGAAGCTTGACTGTTTACATTTTGGCCCTGAACACATGGCTGCTCTGGGACAGCTTTACTCGGGCATGTCATCCAAGTCTCTTGTTGCCTGTCTGTATCGTTTTAAAACCAGAAAGTCTTCCAGTAGGATGCATACCGCATTTGCTTCTCCGTTCCATTAGTCCACGAGTTGATAACGAGGAAAGGGGGTGGAACCTCCTGTTTGACTAGTCCTTCCTTTGGGGGAGCAGGGAGATTCCTTCCTGGGATGAGCGGAGGGGATCCTCTCCTATTGCATGATGGGATCATCAGGATTCCCTGTGAACAGAATGACACACACGACTGATACCTTCCTGTAACTACGTTCGCGGAGGAGGGGGGATAGCAACAAGTACAAGTTTTACGTTTTCATTTATTCACTATACTGTAAAACTCTTGCCACAAGATTCGATGAAATGAGTATGATTCACACAAACTGGAAATGGGGATGGTTTATTTTCGCATTTCGCCGCTGTTTATTTTCCACCGATGTTCAAATACCATCACTCAGAAGTGCTTCTTCACAGTTCGATAAATGTACCGCAGTGTTACAAAGACTACAATTAGAAGAATTATTACCAGAGGGAACCAGGTAAATATGAGTTGTTCAAAATAAATATTAATATTATGCAATGTTTCATTGGGTCCTTCAGGCGTATAATTTGCTGCTTCGAATCCGGCTTCAATAATGTTTCCCTAAACCAAGTACAAACAAGATACTTGTTGATACCAGTTCAATGCAGTTACCCTTTTTACGCTTGTATGGTTTGAAAATTTGCAATTGTACTATTCCAAACAAGTTTATACTGGTTACTGATAGAATCCTGTACAAAGGATTATCAATGAACTCAAATGCCACGCAACTAAGGAGTCGTCTTAACATCGTAATTCCCATCCAGCTTAATGATCCAGAACTATAGATCCGTAGATCCTTGAAAGGACGTTGTGTAATGTCATACAAATCTAGATATTCGTTTCTTTTTCCAGCTGTTTTCCCAGTATCCTGCACAGATTTGGTACGTTTAAAAACAGATGCATAGCATTTAAAAAAGAAGACAGTGGGAGTCCAAGAGCTGAGTAGAATAAAACCGGATGAAGTATTATTACTTTGTAAAACAATCGGAAGGAAAGTGATGTAAAAGGGAAACTGAAACACCCACATCACTACAAAAATCAGAACTAGATATTGCCAGATCTGGTAACAACTAAAAGACGTGCCAATTCTCAAGACACGCTCGTCTAAAATTTTGTTGCAGTGTATCAACTGAAAGGCAGCACTTGCGATTGGTTGAAAACACAGAATCATTATCAAGACATTGGTACTTGCTATTTTAATTTTAAAGTGGGAGACAATACTGAGATAGTGGACTGAATTTTGCGTATTATGTTGAAGGTATTTTAGGAGGCAGTGGGCCGCACTGTATGTGTTAAAATAAAGAAGCAGAATTGCAGGACCCAACATTGTTTTCACTAGCAAGTTATCAATTGTTGTGAAACCAGCATCAATAGAGAGGTTGTCTCCAACTTTTATACCAAATGTTTGGAAAGAAAGTCCTTTCAGGATTCGACTGTCTGAAGTCGTAATTTGTCTATCATTGCTTGCCAATACAACGTCTTGACGAAAATGTACGAATAGTATAAAGTACACAGTTTTGCTTTCAATGTGTGGAAAGAGATTGATTCTTTCGTTGATCAGTTCAAATATATTCATTCTAAATAACAAGATATTTGCCCAAATTATGATAATCAAAAGGGCGGTAGGCCAGAACCACCACTGCCGACAGTCCTGACGTTGAACACAAGAATTTTCATACAGATCTAGAGTAAAACCATATGTACATTTAGAACATAGCAAACCCTCTCTGTGATCTGAACAGGAATCATAACCAGGACAAGGCTCCTTTGAACAACATTGGTTGTTCGGACAGCGTTCCATGATAACTTCCCCTTCAGAAGTATAACCCCAGTAGTTGGGTAACGAGCGAATATAACCTTCGCATGTCGCTCCATATGGACACAGTTTACAGTCGACATCATTTTGGTCAAAATATGTAATAGTTTCATTTGATGCCACCAGACTTAAATGACCTTGATCGAAACTGTAGTAACCGCGTTCACAATCATCGCAACTAATGTGCACGGACTCTAGATCAAAGTGGTCGTCAGAATATTGGCCATCTTTCATTTTGGACATCACAAAGTTCTTACCGGGTGGACATGTCATGTTAAAGTTATAAAATGACATCCTTTTATTATTGTGTTCTACTATTGTTACTTTGCTTATGGCCTCTAAAACATTAAAAATTGCTGATTTAATTATTAGATTTCCCACCGAGTACACCAAATTGCCGCGCTGAGAGATGCGAGTACCCGAGGTTAAGGTACAATTGACAAGTACCACTTCCCCATTTTCACCATCAGGGGTAGAGGATATCAGATATAATGTCCCCCCAAATTCGTTGGCACTGTTGTTTATAAATATACTATGTTCTATTGTGACAAACTGATTGTTGGACAAGGCAATGGCTCCTCCTTTCCCACCAATCACCACCGTATGTGAAGCATTTCTGTTAAAAGTGACCAGCACATAGGACGTGCCTCGCCGTTCCACATTGACAAAGCTATTACCTTTCTGGGGTATGTACCCAGCCACGTTATCTTCAAAAAGACAATTACTTATGTGACAAACAGGTGCGGCTACCCAACTCTTTAACGCCAAATACAATGCAGCTCCAACTCCGTCGAAAAGGTAGTTATTTCGAAAAAGGCAATCGCTGAGTACAAAATAGGTGCCTGGTGTACCAAAAACTCTCAAAGCCTTTTCGTTATCTTCAAAGATGCAGTTTCTGATAAAGATATCAGTAGCACGTGCCTGATGAAAAGGAATTAAAATCTCGATACTAAGAGCAGAAGTTTCCATTCGTGAGTTGGGTGGAAACGCATTTCCCAAACCTCTAAATGTACAATTTTCTACACTTATCTGAAGGTTTCGCTTTAAGTTTTTGATATATTGAACTTCCAAATGTAGACCACCCGGAGTTTTTGTGATACCTGATTCAAAGTAAGAATTGCTCACGTATATTTCTCGAACTTCTTCCCCAAAAGTATACAAAACTGCTTTGATAGACGTGTGCCTAATTGTGCTGTTTTCTATGAAGAAGGGCCTCTCAACTTTACTTCTGTGACGTATTCTGACGTTGCATGAAGGACGACAGATTCCATCATCGTCGCAGTCGGCGTAACCGTCAAACGTTGAGTGGCTAATACCAAGCGATGAGTACCATTCCGTAACGGCGTTATTAAAATCTATGTGGACGTGACTGTTACCTTGGACCGTACACTCGTGCATCTCGAGCCTCAGATTGGTCCCTGACAGAGTCAGATTAATAAATAAGATATTCCTTAGTACTACTCTGGGTACCTGTTCTTTGTCATAAAATCTTTTAATTTCCCATTTTGGTTGACTATCAGATCTTTGGTGGTAAATTCTTATTTGTCCACTGTCTACAAAGAATGAAGTGAGATTTTGCAAGCACACCACTTTGTGCAATTGACATGTTCAACCTTAAAGACAAACAAGAGAAAATAATACTTGGAATTGTACCTGTCTTTCCATGTATTGTCACATCATCATACATTTCTAGTTCTAATAAATCTCCACCAGGATCGTAGATGGATTGTTGTTCGTCCGGTCCTTCAGGCAACACATAGATGTAACTGAGATTTGATAGTTTTGATGTCATGTATTGTAATGTTCTACACGGTGTAGAAGAATTGAATCCACAGTCCGGACCATCCAGCCCGTTGTTTGATACGTAACCAGTCGTTTCAATTTGTGCTTAAAAGCCAAAAAGTTAAAAGTTTTATTCGCACATCAATTTGAATAATTATTGGGAGTTGAATAGGAGAATTTCAATAAATCAGTAAAAAAAATCTTACCTTTTACTTGGGTAACAAAGAACATAAAGGCGATGAATATTTCCATTATAAACACTTTCACACACTTTGTTGATAAGATTGCCTTAATAGATTGTTCCATAATTTAAACAGCTTCATGACACCAAGACGTTAAGATCAGAAAAAAAACCACTCTGCTGGTCTCATTACTCTTTACAATATTCAGGATTTGTACAGATAAAAATATTTTTTAGTGTATGTTCGCTAGGTAAATAAAAATCCAAAGGTTGTTCCTATGTAATGCATTTTATTGACTTTATGATAGTTGCAATATTTCATCAGGTCATCATTTGTACTAATATTCAATTAAGCAAGTTTTTTCTTCAACCTTACCAAGGCCCCTTTTAGAACGATATACATAAAGACAAGACATCCTATGGAAACAGGGACCCACTGCAACAGTACATTCTCTGCCATTACAATCACATCCATAAGTAACGCGTCTGGGCCCTTCGGAATGTACTGAGCTGATTCAAAGGCTCCTCTGACAACATTCGCCATACCGATTATTAATAAAACCCCAGATAAGAACAGTTCAATTCTGTTACCATTGATTTGTTTGTATGGGTGAAAGAAAAACAATTGTACCATCCCGACCAGGTTTATTAGCATTAAAACCACGACCCGAATCAGCGAGTTTGCTATGAAAGTATAGGTTACGCAAAACAGAAGACGCCTTATCATTGTAATTCCCGTCCAACAAACACATCCCAGGCCTTTAATATTTATGTCGCGATAGGGGCCCTGCAATACATCGTAAATGACACAGCTGCATGCAGTATCTTCTGCGACATGAATTTCAGTAAATCTTTCATTAGGACTTATCTTATTTCTGAATTGAAGAAACTTTCTAAAGTTGTACCTTACTGTTTTGAACAGTCCAATAATTAGAAAGGGCAATGGGAAAATTCCAGCTATAAAAATTTGGCCCTGTGACATTGTTTTGTGTTTTAAAAGACTTGGTGTGGACACCAAAAGGATCGGAAATGGTACAGAACATGTCACAACGTAGCCCAAAACAACATACTGCCATTTCTGGTAGCATTTAATATTTGTGTCTATCGTAAGCAGGGTATCACCAGCTAGTTCAACACAATCTAATAAAGTTAATGAGGTTATTAATAAACTTTGAAACGAAAATAACAGAGTTAACACGTATGCCGAAGAAAGTCGTTTTTTAATGTAAAAGTAAACTTTGGATCCTCGTTTGTCGGAATTTCTTTCGAAAGCATAGACCAAGTTTAGTAAAAATAATACGAAATATGCGATTCCGTACACCGTTATTAATGTCGGTCCTACAATCGACTTCATGAATAGCAATTGGACTGCGTTTAAGTTCGCTTTAAAACAAGCATTATCTATGATGTTAATTACAGACAAGGTAAATCCAAAGATTTTGAGCATCAGACTTTCGTTAGTGACGTTGTTGGTCGGCATGTAGACGTAGAATAAAGCCGCGTCTTGAACAAAGTTCACCATGATTTGCAAATAGTCAGGATCGTCATTAGAATTAGATCCACTGTTAGTTTGTTCAAGCTTCTTTAAATCAAAGATTCTACTTTGCAGTTTCGCATTAAGGGGATGTTTCTCCTCCAGAGGGAGATTAGGGTGGAATTTTTCTGTTATTGTGTGAACTCTTGTCACACCCTTCTGTGCCCTGGGTACTGATACTTTCACCATCTTCACTTTGCTTATTGTTTCTTCACCTGAAAATTTCTTCAAGAGGTTCATTGCCATTTCCGTGATATCATCTTCAAATAATAAGAATAGCGCATAGGCGCATAGGTGTTTGAATATTATTTCCCCATTCGCCACGTAGCCCCAGTAACTGGGAACTGATCTGATGTTACCGTCGCAAATGCCACCGTATGGGCAGCGCCTGCACGTGATGCCCTTGTGCTCATATCCAAGCACTTTAATACCCACTTCGTCAGAGGTAACGATCTTTAAGGAGCCTCGCTCAATACTGTACAAGCCCCGTTTACATGGTTCACACCAGAGATAAATCCTATCCAGGTAAACGAAATCTTTTTCATCGCCATAAACATACCCTTGATCCTGATAGAGTTCGGGATTTAACGCTGTGGTTTTATCCACATGTAGAGAGTATCCCACGGGACATATCAACGAAATGTTAAATATCGTCAGCGAGGCGGCTCTGGCTAGCGATTGCTGAACAATGGTAACGTAACCTGACGCTTTATGAACGACAAACGTAGCCGAGCTGATGAACAGACTGCCCCGGGCGTAGATAATGTCACCACGCTCCGCTATACGTTCTCCGGAAGCTTCGAACGAAACGTTCATCAAGGTGATCCAACCAATACCCGAGGCTTGGTAAAGTGACCCGCCGAAGTTTTTCGCGCAGTTGTTAACGAATGTGCAATGTTTTATGGTGACGCTTGCCCCGTTGTACAAAGCTATGGCCCCTCCTTTGCCCAACAGGTTTTGCTCGGAGATTTTTGTTCCACCATCTTTAATTTTGATAATACCCGGTTCGTATGACGAGATTCGGGAGCTTTGTAATTTTTCTTCTGCCACATAACCTGCCATGTTATTCTCAAATACACAATTATAAATAGTAACGTCTGTACCGATTTGTTTTGCTGTGACGTTTAAATAGAGAGCTGCTCCATCGTCCAGAAGAGCATAGTTATTTTTAAATATTAAATCTTCTATTGCTAGTGACTCAATAGGATAGCCGCTCACACTGAGAGCTCTGTGATTTCCTTCAAAAAATAGATTGGTGACATTTATGTGTTCTCTTCTGTACCGGTGAAATGACTCCAATGGTCTTACATTTACCGATAAAGCCCTAACAATTGCACATTCATGGTTTGGGATGACAGTCGAAATATTTACAAAAGTAGAATTTGTTATATTTAAGTGAACAACATCTTCTATGTCTCCAACCAATACCTCAACCTGAGCGCCGCCGGGTGTGGGAATCGAGCCCGAAGCAAAAGAGTTGTTTCTAACTGTAATACCCGTCGCCTCTCCGAACGTCATTAACTTAACTCTGACAGCGGTGTCAATGAAAATATTGTCGGCTAAATAAAATGCCACTGTAGTATACGTAAGGTACGTGTTCACGTGCAATAAACATGACGGTTGACAATTTCCGTTACTTTCCTCTTCGTTACTATTACATTCTGCCTGGCAAAGCCATTTCGATTTGTACATTTTGAATTTCATATAGACCTTGGCACTTCTGAAAATAGGATCGTTTCTTGCTACGTGAAGACTGGTTTTGCCTCGGAAAATGCCTCTTTCAATGTAGAGTCTCGTGTCTTTAACAGTGACTTTTATGTCGGTGAAAGATAAACGGTAGAATTTAATTGAAGGGTATTTACTTTTCGTTACTTTGCCTTCCGTGGGATATTGGCCTTCCACCGTCCAGGAAGAACTCCCCTCGGAAGTTCTGTGTTGAATGTGTATCTCTTGACCATGACCTGTTACTAACGAAATGTTTGAAAAATAACATGAAGTGTCTTACTGATACAATAGAATGGTTGGATCAGATTTTCTTACCAGTGTTTTGTCTTTGTATGAAACAACGTTAGGTCTTTTCGTTAGCAAAACGTTTCAAAGTACACTTTTTGGACAGTCACTTTCCTTTTTAAGATGTTCTCACCTTTTTGTACCTGAAGGCAAAAACTCTCATGTGCTGTCTGAAGTCAATGACGATGAGTAAATATGCTATTAGCGGCGCGACCATATTGGGAAAATAAACTTTTTTGATTAGCGCAGAAATAGATCTGAAGCAGTGACTGTTAAGTGGATTTAGCACATGTTGCCACAAATATTAAATATCAGGAAGTGTAAGAATTACACATAGGTGACTCGTGGGGGGATCAACGTTCATGCCGTTCAGTCTGCCGTCAAGCCGTAATGTTGACTTTGGTTCGTAATAGAGAACATCTCCTCCGGGATCGTAGACGGATTCCGACGTATGCGGTAGTATGTAGATGACCTTGTACCCGCCTGAACGATTAACTATGTGTCGTAGTGTCCGACATGGTAGAGAACTGTTGAAACCGCAATACTCTGTGTCATCACCATAATTTGCAACATAACCTTTTTGCCCAAAACAACCTGACATAAGATTATTAATGATAATTGCAAACGTGTATTTACGAGGAATTGTTCTGTAACGGATGTGGATTGACGAACAACCAACTAATGGAAATATATTGTTCATACAAACCTGATAAGAAAGAAATTAATAAAAGACATCTCACTAAAGTATTGCTTTTCATTTTTGGGTTCCAAGAGTTGTACCCACAGTCACTCATAATGTCTTTATGGTTTTTTTTTCTTGTTTTTGAATAAAAATTGCCTTTTGAAGTCAATTTCGAATGTAACGGATGGAATATGTGGCTGTTGGAAAAGAGTTTCTGTGTTACTTAAAGTGATCCCAACTTTGCTGAAGCTGCTTTTGAGTTACATTAGAATGCGATCAATGCAATTAGGCAACAAAAAAAGGAAACGGCGTAGGATATTTTATCCAAATATCCATTTTGACCCGCTGGTGTAATTTTTAATTGAACATTATGGGCTCTTCAGAACATTCGTGGAAACATATGTGTCTAAAATGTTTCTTCTTTATTTTTAGTGAATGTCCAAACTACGGTGCAATCATTCCAACGTTACTTGAGAAAGGACTCAAGGAATTGCCAAAACATTGTAAATTAACGCCAGGTATTTAATTCTACTCAATGAAATTCACAATATTTAATCATTGTAATTCCAGATATTGATGACTGATTTGTTTGACAGTTTTTCAAATCGGTACACTTTGTTCTTTAGGTGTTCCACTGAAACCCATGTTGGCCCATCCGACAAAAGGTGTGAGCGAAGTCTTACAGAGATTCGAAAACGCCGAGTTCACGTGTGAATTTAAATACGATGGTGAGAGGGCGCAGATTCATGTGCTCGAAAGTGGTAAAGTCCACATATACAGTAGAAACTCTGAAGACAACACCAGCAAGTACCCGGATATCATAGAACGCATGCCTAAGGTGATAAAAGACACAGTCAAGTCTGCCGTCATCGACTCCGAATCCGTGGCGTGGGACCGAGAGAAGAATCAAATACAGCCATTCCAAGTACTGAGTACCAGAAAAAGAAAGGTAAAGCAAATAGTGAAACATCTAGCGAATGAAAACATCTCTGGCGCGTTAAGAACCCCAGTGATATACTACATTGTAGCATTGGTATTGTTCTACTTCATACGAAAGGGCAGATCGAGTACCAGCGAGAACTGTTGTATAATACCTGTATGGAGTTCATACTTATTTGTGTTTATCCGATACCACAGACTTCCACATTAATATACTTAAGGTTTCTGTTACTGCTTTTCCAGGATAAAATATAATTCAGAAGCGTAGCCAATTCATGTAACTTTTGTTGTAGGATGCAGACGCCTCAGACATTAAAGTGCAAGTCTGCGTGTACGCTTTCGATCTTTTGTATCTGAACGGCGAATCATTGGTGCGTGAGCCACTTCGAAGGCGAAGAGAATTGTTGCGAGAACATTTTAATGAAATTGAGGGAGAATTTGCGTTTGCCACGTCAATGATTTCGTCAGATACAGAACAGATAGCAGAATTTCTGGATGAGTCAATTAAAGGTTTGTAATCGAGTGTAATACGTTGGAGTTTTTTTTGTGCATTTAAGAACAATCGTTGGCTTCACAGAGTACATTGTCCGTTTCAAACGCCTGAAAATTTCGTATTTTTGAAACTATATTTGTTTTTTACGAATGTTCCTCACAGGCAGCTGTGAAGGGTTAATGGTGAAAACATTGGACAAGGACGCAACTTACGAGATAGCAAAGAGGTCTCACAACTGGTTGAAGGTAAATTATATGTAATATTTCCTTTGATAAGTAGCTAGATCAGACCATTTTTATTATTGCAGTGATAAGAGTACGTCTGCCACACGCCTCTGATGTCGGCGGAACCATCAGCAATCGTAGCCAAATAGAGGTTTATAGCAAATGTAATTTGTTACTTTATACACGTAAGAAGAGGTAGTTAATAACGCGTTTTCAAATTTTTGCCATACAATAACCATTTGAGGGTTTCGTGGAGTAGAGTCACTATACTTCTCTTTTTTGGGCTTCGGATGAATTTTTCTCATTGTATGCTCACGTATATGCTTTAGTGCGATCAATGCATCAAACCAAAGAAAAAACCCTTTTTTCATGTATTTCAATCATAAATACTGTTTTGTTCTTAGTTGAAGAAAGACTACTTGGACGGAGTGGGAGATACATTGGATTTGCTTGTGATGGGCGGCTACATAGGTACAGGGAAAAGAACAGGCTGGTATGGCGGTTTTCTGCTGGGATGTTACGATGAGGAGAACGAAGAATTTCAAACCATCTGTAAGGTGAGTTACTGCTGCTGGTTGATGTGCCGATAAACTTAACTCATTCGCTTTAACCGTGGCTTTAAAAAGGATATTTCGAGTATGGCTGACGTAGACTACAAACAAACAAACTTTTATTATTTCTGCGTCCTTTCTTAGTGAAGCTATTAATTATTCAGGTCCCCACATACACATAGTGTAAGGGGGACCTGTTAGTGATTGGAATAGACCACTTTGGAGATAGCGAAACTTAGCATTAGGGAATGACCAAGTTCCCCTACAAGTGAAATCCAACCATGCCCCACCCCCAAATAAAACCGTAAACCAAGGTGCAGATACAAACTAATTTTCATGAAAACAAACTGCCTATCGCACTATTTACTTGGGCATAATAATGCGCGGGAACCTGTTTGAACCTTTATGGGAGATGCCTCGTTTATGGTGTTTTTATTAGTCGGCAATACCACTCATTTTAAATCATCAGCTCAACGTTTCTGTCTGTTACACGTTTTCTAACACGGTACAACAGTACGTAGGTGGCTAATTTCTGCCCCGTTTGCAGGTTTATGAGTTTTTATCTCAGCACAGATCAGATACCTTTCCTGTTTGTCTTCAGAAAGTAATACGAGATTGGTCCTCCAGCAAAAGGAAACGAGCTTTAAAAGGGCTATGATGCGGGTAGCCAAAAACCTTCGTATTTCATTTGTTAGCATGGTCTTTGTAGTCATTTCAGGAAAAGGAAAGCGTTCTGCGAATGCTTAACAGGCTAAAGAAAGAATAACTCGACTACCCACGTTGTCTGTTTTATTAATTGTCGATGAATGTGATTTTAATGCGCCGAACGAAATCAAGAGAATTCCATGTGATGCTTTTAATAGAATAGAAGGCTAGAGACAAAGTTAATATATGAAATAAATGTGCAAGGCAGTACTAAAAGCAAGCTGTTGCATAGATACTTGTTTCCTAGATAATATTATGATCAGTTGCATGACGTCTACCTTTACATTCCCAAATTTCGGTGACATTTAAGAAGAAGTGTTCAGCAATTACTACTTAATAATAGGCGATATTTACAAAGGAATAAACTTGCTTTCAGGTGACGCAAATACCACTTCCAATGAATGGAAGATAAAAAAGTAGAGCTAACTGCAGTTTAGAAAGATAGTTTAGTCAGTTTAGAAAGTTTCATTTCTCATTGTGACATACGTCCAATAACTGAGCAGTTGATGAAACAAAAAAAGAATAAGCATTAAGGACAGAATGTCACTTGAAGCTTTGCACACATGCCGGAAAGTCTGAATGTTGTGGCACTGGTGTTCTAACGGTGTTACTCTTCCTGCTACTTGGACCGAGATCAGCCGTAATTCCTATGAGTAGTCACGATCCATACACAAGAAGACGGTAACACTTTACGGTTTGCTCGCAAAGCAACCATTCCCTCGAAGGTAAATGCGACTGTTATCAACACTATTGATATCTGAATCCAGTCGCGCAAGGCAAATGTCAGATTTAAGTGCTTAAACATTGAGAAAGAGGGGGGAAAAGACATTAATGATTCATTACTATGTTGTGAAATCACTTGGAAATTCTGTACTCCATGGACAGAAGAATTGACCCCTGCAGACCTGTACCGTATATTTTAGAACAGCTTTTCAGTCTGTGTTTTGTAATGAAGTAGAAATGGGTTTTCTTATTTCTGTGTATCAGCTTTGAATAAAACCGAAACCAACTTGTCTGTGTATCAGCAGGCCACAAGTGCAGTTTGCTGGGGACTGTCTTTCAAGTTTCTCAAGAATTTCAATGGGGCCTCTGTATGAGTTACCAGGGCTTGGGTCTGCTTAAGTCAGTAGGAAAGCTTAATTGAAAACTATAATCTGGACGCTTGATCGTGTGTGTTCCGTTGGATGAAACTTGAAACAAGTACATGAAACGAGTAATATGGAGAAGAAAAAACATTTCACATGACTAGTAATTCCCAAGTTGGCCTTGTACCTTGTAAAATGGAAAGCAGTCGATAGTCACGTACACAAACAAAATGTGTTCCCCAATTTTCGTGTGAACACCATTTTGTCTGGCATCAAAATAGATGTCTCCTGTCATGAGAAGTTTTTGATTTTGTAGATGGTGTTAACAATGTTGGCAATTAAACCTTTTGAGCTGCATTGAGCCACGAGGTATTTTGTCCGCCGGTTCCTAGTTTGGATGGCAAGGATTATTTGTGATTAGAATCATAAATTGTTGTCCACTTACTGAAGCAGGATTATTTTTTGGAAGCAGTTTGTAACCAGGTCGTCCATGATTTATACTTCCTTCAATTTTTTCATCCTTCAAATTTTTCGAACACTTTGCAAATCTGACGTAAGATCCCGCCTGTGTAACATCAACACTACTTCACTTTTGTAAAGCTTTCAGTTTCGGTGTTTAACAATTCATAACATGGCTGGCCAGCACCACAGTGTTCATGATTGACAATATTGCACAATCATTGGCAGCAAGTTTGCTGTCTTTTTTGTCGACACCTAAATGGTTTCTTATGTTCGCTTCAGTGAAGGGAATTCGCAGAAGTGAACTTAACCGTCGAAATTCATCAAATAAGTTTTCACCAGCAGGTGTAAGATCCTAATTGAAATATCTTTCCCGAAATGGAGACAGCCTTTTACCCCATGGCATTTTTCTAAGTGTTGTTTACAATGTATTGCCGAGTTAATTTAGCTCGTTCAAAGCAGAAGCAGAAACATTAATTTGAGTTAATGACAAGCCACTCGTATCCCGTCGTCTTCCCGGGGCACCAGGCTCGACTGTTGCGAGATTACATAAGTCGCCTGCGTGGTGGTAACTAAGCTTAATATTGGGACAAGGCTGCGTCATCCTTTACGGATAAATTCTTGAAACAAAAGCAAGTAAAATGTCATTTAATATCAGCAACTTGTCAAAAAAATTGGGAATCTTTGCCAGTAATTAAGTTCGGTTAGTGACAGATTTCCATTTCAGGCATGCGTAGGTATCAAAAAATTGTTTAATGTGATAGAGTTTCAACGGAGATGTCACACCGAAAGCGTAACTCTCTTGGGACTGTCACCCACTGGTAACCCCTCAGCACTTTTTGAAGAACAAAAATTAATATTTTAACCTTTAATGGTGAATTCACACCCACAATAAAGACACAGTTCTTTTGCGATTAGGTCCATAGAACTAAAAAAGATAGTATAGTACACCACGATTTCACTACACAGAATCATGAATCATATCCTTTTCTCATTGTGAATATTTCTCAAAGCTGAAGTCGTAAATCGTGGTGAATACTTGTTAACAAATCAATGTTCTTATTGCTATTAATTGTGTCGATTGTAAATGTATTGAGAAATCCATTACCCTGCTGTAGTGAATTAGTACAATTTTGGAATAAATCCAGGTTTAATTCAATAAACCATATTAGGTTAGATTTTATGTGTTGACGTCGCCAGTTTCACAAACTACACAATAATAGAGACTTGAGTTTCAGATCCTCAAGGCCAATGATTAACCATACCTTGCACACGAACATTTAAGTCTTAGAGCGATTTTGATTGATTTGTTATCACATTGATTACCAAACTAGAAATATCAAATGTTTTCTAGTTCCAGTCAGTAATAAGAGAAGATGCCCACAATAATTCGCAATTTTTAATAGGCCAATTCTCGTACTCTTTAATGGGATTCTGTGTGGGCAGTGCATTTGAGGTGCGTTTATCAATGGTCATATTAGATATGCTACTAGGCCTACATGTAGAGTAAAAAATAGTGTATTGCTTCAGACGTTCTTTTTTTCAACAACTTTTTTATGGTGTAAAGATAGTATCTCAGCTTGTTTATCAAGGGCAGATACATGTTTTTCAAGAAGGGAGTTCATACTATCTGATATCACACCTACAAATTTAAAGTTTAAAACAATTTCAAATACTTCTCTCTCCGCTTCCATCTTGATTACCAAATCTTGTATCTAATAATAGATTTCTAATTAATCTTAATCTATTGACATTAAGTGTAAATTGATTTGTAATTATCTTTGTAAAGATTTACTTTGAACAGGGTTTCCACTCAACCTTTAAAATATTGAAAAGGACAATGCACCTAGAAAACCTTCGGAAATCCTTGAATTTGTAAAAATCCTGGAAAAATTTTATGAAACCTCAAAAAAACTATGTTGGCCTTAAGTATGCAACTTCCTACTTCTTGTCATAGGGTTGAAACAATACAAACTCTTCGAAATTACTGAATTAGGCTGGAAAGGAAGGTTTTTAGTCGCTCCGCCTCTCCGAGCGGAGCGACTTATCTGGTCACTATGGCGTCTGTATGTATGTCTGTATGTATGTATGTATGCTTGGTTGTTAGCTCAAATACAAAATTTTACAAAATTTCCAAAAAGTCATCGGATC
>JBCAUG010243687.1:0-18533 GCA_038406175.1 Haplosyllis leylae
GGCAATGTATCAGTGTTTCTGATGAACCATAGTAAATATATTCCATTCTTTGTTGGGAGAGGAATGAGAATTGCCCAAATGCTGATACACAAAACTATAGTGCCCATTCTCCGGGAGATACCAAATCCAAACCTACCAAGAAGACGTGCTGGAGGCTTTGGATCTACTGGATATTGGTAAAACTTTATGTAGACAAAAGACATAAAGACAAAGATGTCTCCTAAGGATCCACTACATAAGTTGTGTAAAGAGAACACTGTAAATAATCTTTGAATGAATGCTACTAATCCTGGTGGATCTGTACAAATTGAGGTTTCCTAGGTTTTGCGTCCCAAAGATAATCATGTGATCCAAATTCTTAAAATTAGTTTAGTCTCTGCGTATCACTTATTGGTAGCTGGTTAATAATATATGTGTAAAATTTCAAGAAGTTCCATCCCAAATTTGAAAAAATGAAAATTATCATTGATTTCAATGGAGGTTTGTGTCCTTTATTACCCATAAATTGACTTTTGTTAAATCTCCCATCTGCTTTTCCTAAAGAACTACATTTATACTTAGTGGACTTGTATTTGTTGCCTTTACCGTCTGATTTATTGGAAAGACAATTTGGACGGACATGAAACAATTTGCTCTGTGGTGTTTTTTTTGCGGCAAAAATATTTGAATAAATGGATTGAAAATGTGTTTTACCCTGAGCAACAGTATTTTGACTTTTTGATGAAATGTAATTTAAATCTTCTTTAGCTGCAATTCAATGTTTGAATGGAGGAGTACTGCTTGCGACTGGACAATGTCAGTGTCCGGCAGCCTTTACTGGACCAACATGTGCAACACGTAAGTACCCTCAAGATAATTCAGTAAATTCTGCCTTTTCTCAGGAGATCAGAAAATCCTAACACACCCTTTACAATGGTAGCCTTTGAGAAGTTATATTTTCACTCATAAATGAACAGTCAATTTTTTTTGAAAAAAAAATTGAAAGAAAACGTAAGTGACATGAATTTGTCCAGTAAACTGATGGATGGCTCTGACATTCCAAAATTTTCCAACTTTTTATGCAAGAAATTCTAAGCCATCTATTAAGTATGTTCATCAAATTAAGACATCACTTCGATGTGCTTAAATAAAAATATATTGGTTATTTATTTATGATAAAAAAAGTAAAATTTCTTTAATGGCATAAACATTTATGTCTGACATCTGCGATGATCTTATTCAGCTACAACTCGGTGTTTGAACGGAGGCGTTTTGCTTGCGACTGGACAATGTCAGTGTCCGTCAACCTTCACTGGACCAACATGTGCAACACGTAAGAACATAAATAGTGCATGCAGGTTTTGTTAAGATAATCATTCGTTCAAGTTTGGAATACTATTGAGGTAACCATTTGAAAATCCCAAACTGAATGGAATAATGAATTCTTAGAAATTTTGAATGAGCAAAAGATTTGTTGCATTTCTATTTTCCATTTTATTCCGGGTGATTACAAGTATTTAAAAATAAGTGGATACATTTTCCATAAAAACATGCAGCAAAATATCCAACACGAATGAAATCCATGTATTCACAGAAACTTGGCACCGACATCTTATATAGTGCGAAGGAATGTAATGTTTTCACTCGTTGTCTGTCATTTTGTTTACGGGGAAGGGGTACCTATCCTTTGATGTACTGGGACAGGCGGGAAGGAGCAGCCCTCCCTGCAGGAAGAGCCAGGAACATGAAGGATTGGTCAGGAAGGAGGGACCATCTCCTCCCAGCCAAGGTTAGGTAGAGGATCCCTCCAGCACCCACCTCCAACCAAGGTTAGGTTGGGACCTCCTCTCCCCAGCCAAGGTTATGTAGGGAACTGTTCGTTCTCCCCTTCCCCTCTGGGCAGAAGGAATGGAGGGGGGGGGGGCGTGGTCAGTATTACCTTTTAATGTCAATGGAAGGCTGTCGTGGTTAATACTGCCACCTATTCTATAGATTCTATCTCACTGTGGTTTCTCAACCGCGTTTGTACTTGTGTTTGATGTTAACGATTATGCGTTTTGGGAGGTCATTCAAAAATTGAGTAACTGGAGCAATACAAAACCAAGAACCAACAGCCATGGCACTAGTTTCTGGTATACAAAACTGAGTCGCTGATTGAAATTTTTTTTGACAACTTTAGTTAACTAGCCTTTTAGTCCAATTTCACTAGTAATAATTCACAACATTTTTACACTGCCAAATTATTCTGAATCAGACATGTATATTGTTAACATTGACTATATTTTGCAGCGATTCTGACTCCTCCAAGACAAGGGCCTCCTGGACCTCCTGGAGCACGTGGTCCGATCGGACCTCAAGGACCTCCCGGACCTTCTGGTCAGCAAGGACCACGGGGATTACCGGGAGTACCTGGAACTGGTACCGGTGTAACTGGTCCACCGGGTCCTACGGGCAGAGTGGGATTCCCTGGTAAATTTACTCCTTCAAATATTGGTAACACATCTATTTACGAGGGTTTCAAATTCTTAGTCTTCCTTTGTTGTTTTTTCATTTGTCCCTTGAACAGGTATGCCTGGTGAGAAAGGACAGAAGGGGGAACGAGGTGATGCGGTAACAGGCCCTGGTAAGTTGAATTTCAAGTCATTACTTTGTGCAAAAAAGTATCAGCAGGTTTCTGTCGGGAGTCGTACACCTCTGCCAGGTGCGGCTGTTTAATTGTAATCAACTTCTAAACCATGTGGCAGATCAAAATTATGTATCAATTAGGGATTTTTTGAATGCTGAGAACAATTAATAATTGAATGATAACAGCAATTGTTGTTGACTTATATGAAAACATCACTGGTGAAAATAAACTTGTGAGAAGACGCATTAGTATTACACTCTCAGTGGTAAATATTGCTTCTGTATTTTAAAAATAATGTTTTTTATTGAACTAATTGCACCGCTTGACCTATTTGGCTTAATTAAGCTAATTAAATTAACCTGGTCAAGGAATTCAAGAAAAACTGGAATAGTTTAAGCTAGATGTAACAAATGAAATGCCAGACTAAACTCCTCTGAAAACTCATGTGCACAAATTCATTTTCTGATGTAGGTACGGTAGGTCGCCCTGGCAACCCAGGACAAAAAGGTAAATACTATAATAACTGTACTTTTATAGAAAACAACCGGTGTCATCTGAGTCCTAAATTACATATCATATTTTCAAGTGTGAATGTCATCTAGATCTGGAACCGTTTCATTCTGTGTACCCAGGTGAACCAGGAATCCCAGGAAACCCAGGAATACCAGGACAGCCCGGTTCTATCGGGCAAAATGGAGTACAAGGACCAGTTGGACCTACTGGACCCACAGGACCTACCGGACTTCGCGGCTTTCAGGGCCCACCTGGACCTCCTGGGCCCCCCGGACCTCCCGGAGGCACCGTCACACCTACCGGTCAGTTCAAGAAATAAAACTACTTTTTGTTAAAAGTCAAAGAACTGACAAAATACTTTTTCAAAATGACATAATGTCCCTCCACGTAATTTTGATTACCTCCATAACATAATTTGTTGATACTTGTCGATTAGTTTGTACACCAGCTTGCCAGCCAACTCAACAGTGTAGCAACGGTGTCTGTGTCTGTGGACCTGACTTGACTCCTTTCTCGTCGACTGTATGTGTCCGTAAGTACAATACCTTTCCGAAAAAGCTTTCATAATTCCTTTTGATAACACAGGCGTCGAAATTGCCTACCCATTGTAACATTTTTTTTCAATGCTGCAATTTTTTTGTACACCTTAAATTTGAAAATAAGTTTACCAGTCTCGTAATTTTTTTCCAATGTACCCTGATAATTAAAACTTGGCTTAGAATTTTTTCAAATGACTACTATGATAAATTAATGTTCATTAGAAGTTACATAAAGAAATATGTTACAAAAAACTGGCTTATAGTAACTTTCATGCATTTGAAGTGCGAAATAGGTCAGGTCGAAGTTGTGTAAATAATTAAACATATTTATCACAGGAATATTTTGGTATTCTACTAATTCAGTACTAATTTGTACACGTCGGCAGGCATTTCCTCTGGTGAGATACATCACTTATGAATATAAATATATCCTTTACCACTTGTCAGACACTTTCGTGTCCTTTGAAGGGTCCCACAAAGGAGGTCCTACTGGTGGTTATCCTGCGTATATTGAGTGCTCATGTATCGAGTTATCCCCAAATTATACAAAGTTGGCAACGTTGCCAACAAAGGGTTACACGAGGAAGAGCAAAATAAATTCAGCCAAAAAATTGCCCCCTCTGGGGATTCAATCCAGGACATCTTGATCATTATACTGATGTTCTACTGATTGAGCTAAGTCAACATTTGGTTGTCAGCCTGAATTAAAATTTTAAGGCATTTCTAAAGTCATGCTCTATTGACTCTAGAAATGATAAAATTCCGAAATGTGAAGTGGTACATGAAACAAAGTTTACTTCACAAATCTCCTGCCCAAAACATACCTGTCAAGCACAGTCAGTAGAACATGAGAGTGATGATCAAGATGTCCTGGGTTCAATTCCAACTAGGGGTAATTTTTGGCTGAATTAATTTAGCTTTTCCCCGTGTAACCCTTTGTAGGCAACATTGCAAACTTTGTACTATTTATGGAAGACTCGTATAACTGCAATGTTTGCTCGAACCTCTTCCCTTCACCCAAAGTGTACAAACATGCCACCCCAGAGCCTACCCTTGTCCTGGAGACGTGTTCATTGAATGCAATGAACTAGGCCCCAATCACCCGTTCCTGGTAAGCTCTCGTGAGTTATCTTAAACTTGCCCCCAACATTACCTGTTACTCAATTATAACCAAACACAAACTCAAACTCAATTTTCATTACCCCCCCCCCCCCAACTTCGGTATCAAATTCTTAATTGATAATTGATACTGCCAGCCAGTATCAATTCCCCCCCCCCACTTCGGTATCAAATTCTTAATTGATACTGCCAGCTAGTATCAATTTTAACATGCTTAGGCTGGAGACTGGAGGACAATGATACTTGTAGCGTCATACATATTATGAAGCGTTATACATAGTATGAAGACTGGAGACTGGAGGAGAATGATACTTGTAGCGTTACACATAGTATGATATATATCTAACCACAACGCCGTAGCTAGTGGCCTCGTGATGATCCCAAGAAGGACAACCTCAGATATTTATGTCATAGTTGGCAGATTTGTCACATGTGCTATTCATTTATTGCTGATCTTTTGTGAGATATACAGATCTACCAAACATTTCTTTGCCCAGTCAACTTTGATAGATGCTAATACATCTTTGCCTTAATACACCTTTGCCAAAACTCGAATGTCATGATTGCCACTTTGGTCTAATTTCTGAAAAAAAATTTGCAGCTGTTCATGTCACCTTGTCTTGTTATGGAAAGAAATCAATGACATGAAAAGTTCCACTGAATTTAATTCTGTGATCCTTTTTTCTTTAGCCATCAATCCCTGCGAGTATTTCGGGAGGCGGGGTATCAACCCCTGCACTGTCTTCAGCAACCTTCCCAGTACTCAAATACCGTGCACGGACAATGCCAATGGTCAATCACAATTACAAGTGGGACAGATCCAGTGCAGCCCCGTGGGTGGTGCTCCTTTCATTGGTATGACATTGTGCTTTGGTTTTCTTATTGATAAACTAGTGGTACAATCTTTGCATAGAAATGCAGTGGCGAAGAAAAGGAACCATGCTCCAACCATGCCATTTGTTGCATCAAAGAAATAAGTTGAAAGCATGCAAGAGGGGTTTGTGAATTAATTTCTTGAGTAATAAATAATTTAACATTCAATTATCAGATCACTTACTGTGGTGATTATGTTAGGATTTTAAAATTCGATATTCATGTCTCACCTAAGTTCACTTTGTTTTGTGTGTTTTAGCTCAAATTACTGGAAGGCTTGTAGAACCGGGTGGAGTACTATCATTAGCTCTTACCGACCCGACACCGGTCGTCGTTGGCACCTCGACCACGACCTCTAGCTTCGGTCTGACATCTCTCATCGTGACGGCAGTCATCTCCGTGCTCAGCTCATCAGCAATCGCTGTCGCTCTCGTCTTGTTTATGAGAAATCAGGACAAGTAAAAAGGACTACGTTTGTTTTTGTTGTCAATTAAAGAGTGCTAGGTTTAAGATGACTGTACTAAACTTCGACAAACTCCCAAACATTTGTACACATTTCTATTTATGGAGGTGAAGAATTATTCCAAAAGTAAATTCAATTCTTTTCAGTGGAACGTTTCAATTAAATATATTTCTTACAGTGTTGTTGTAATTTAATATCTTACAGGAAAGCAAAAATAAGGAGACAGAAGGAGAAGGCCGAGGAAGAAGAGTCAAGAACTATCTCGGGTTCCCTCACTGGCACAGTTAGGTCCATGCATTCTTTTGGTAATGTCAGTCACTCCGTCTATCAAGATAGTGACGACGATGGAATGGAGGACATTCAGTTTTGAAGACTGGACACCGTACAATTAGTTCCAAAGGAGTGTCGTAAAATCTCACTACATTGAGGGGAACTCTTGTCCTCTTACCGATTTGTTCATATTATGTCTGATTTGATTAGGTCATTGTCTAATTTTGAGGTTTATCCAACAGTTGATTAGACAGATTAGAGATTTGTTTGCAAAACTGGAAATATTCAAAATTTATGTTACAAATTACATTGATGTTTTAGTTTGTAAGTCACTATTAGAATGAAAAACTGGTTTTTAGAATTAAATTGATTGACTTTCCACGTACGAATGCATTTCAGAAACGGTGAGAAAATTTGTAATTTTGTGGGACAACGTATCTAAGAAAATCGGTATTGTCTTCTGTTGGTAACATGAAAGGATGGTACTAATTTCATTCATTTATGTAATAAAGATCACATGATTAAACCTGATTAGTTACGAATGGAATAGTTCTGCTAGGTTTCCGTGACAGTGGTTTCGTACTGACAAAATCACGTGAAAATGACAGAAAATCAGCTGCAGCTGTTTCTATATATTGTAAACTACAGAAGTAATTGTGTTGACACTGATATTATTGAGACGAAGTATAACATAAAAGTACGACCCAGTGTGTGTCATATTTTTGTCAATAGTAAATTCTGAAGTTACGTATTAAGGCAGTCAATCGAGTTTTTCTGTATTCGCCATTTTCTGCCAAATCCTGGCAGAATCCTGCCAGCATTGACATCCAAAGGGTTGTGACCATTCTGCCAGGATTTGGCGGAAAATGATGAATTATAGAAAAACTCAATTACTATTCTGGAAAATTAATGAAACCAAATCGACTAATAAACGAAGCTTTTTAACAACCATTATCACTTTTTGTCGACATTCCGTGATCAATTTAATGCAATGTTTTACAAATATGCTATTTTAGATAATTTGTAACTCAGATATTCGAATTCCATAAATTTTTTTGTTAATCTTTTTTTCTAAAAAAATTCAAAGTAAATCTAATGAGGAGCAAAACAGAGAAGAAAGAATGTGCCAATCTATCTTTTCGAAATCAAAAATCTACCACAATCTGCAAGGACTTAGAAATTGTCCTTTATGTGGGTCCACTGGTGCCTTTGTTTTCTGGTGATTCCTTGCTTGTAGGCTTCATAACTTGCGTGACCCTCGGATTCACCTCTGGTGGAACACTTGCTGAACTCTTTATGGTCTGTATTGGAGCCAATCCTTTTTGATCCACACACTTGCACACGTATCCGTAGGCATTAGTGAGACTTGAACCCTTGATTGAGGTTGCCACGGTTCAGTGCTCTAACAGTTTCGGCCACTAAGGCTCGGTTCAACATTTGTCTTTTTTTCAAAAATCATCAAAATTAATGTCAGGTTCCCAGGTATTTCTCTCTCTAATAATGTTCATATTTCTGACAATGGAGCTTGTTATCACACATGTGCAAAAGAGGAAACTCTTTCCAAATAAAAGGAAAAGATTCATTTTTAAGAAGAATATCCATTCAAATTTGTACAGTGTAGTATGGCCTTGTTTCCATCTCTGTTGTCATTGCTACATTTCGAAGGGCTTCACAAGATAGAAAAAATGGCACAAGGTGTGTTGGGAAAAAACAAACGGACTGTTCCGAGATGCCTTCTTAGGGAAGACGTTTTTCTTCATGAAAGATGCATTTTATTTTGGAGAAAATGAACTTTCAACCACACTCGTGCCCTCACGTATGTCCAGACGGAATGTTCTCCGTTTCACTACCAAAATCGAACTTCACCATGTTACACATAAATGTCAGAAAACCTGTGAGAAATATGTTAATACTAATTGGACATATAATTACATAAATACACATAATTTCGTAATGCTTCTGGTTAACTAAAACACGAACAATGTGTCAGTAAGGCATTTTAAAGGACAACCGGTTACGCATTTCTGTCAAATCTTTACACAGCGAAGAGCAAAAAAAATTCATAAAAAATTGCCCCAGTCGGGATTGAACCCATGACCTCTGGATCATTGTGCCAATGCTCTACCAACTGAGCTAAGTCAACATTCAGTTGCCAGTCTGAATGATCCAGAGGTCATGGGTTCAATCCCGACTGGAGGAATTTTGACGTTTTTTTTTTTTTTTTTTGCTCTTCCTGTGTAGAGATCTGTCAGATAATCTGACAGAAACGCGTATCGTAAAAACCCCTAATGTGTCCTTCAGAACCTAGTCTCGAAATGATCGTGCAAGTTGAATGTTTCATCCTTCAGTTTCTTTCACACCCTTTCAAGGCAGTTAAGGATTTCATTATTACTGCTGTTATTTTATTTGAGAAGTAGTTGCGTCTGGACTGATCTTTGTCTTATGGACCGACAACCATATAAAATATCTACTAAGCTGGATGGATCGCCTTCCACTGCAGAAGCTGATAAACGTGAATTGCATCCTTACGTAAAGATTCTTCCCGGCTACATGGACCTGATGTACCTATTCCTTGACACACCGTACACCAATGCACAAACAGCAGTTAAATAACCTATTACAGATCGTGGTGCAAATATTCCCGAATTAATTTTAAATAAGACAAACAAAGAGGTAACAGTAGATAATTTTTCATTGTCTCCAATTAAAATAAAAAAACATCTACTTTTCAGTCATGATCCTAAAAAGTGGAACATCTAAATTACACAATTCATAGCCACATGCAGTCGCGAGTAAGACTCGGAGCACAGTCTATTTTTTTCTTTTTGTCAGATTTCATTTTGACAAGTGTCATCCATATTACACTTTACTAGCAGGACAGGCTAATGACAGACCCCCCTACATTAGTAACTACGGTCCAATGGCTTTTGAATCATACTTTTATGCACACCAAAGGCAAGCATTGCCTCATGATCAAAATATGCTAGCTGATCAAAGACAACATGATCTGTACTTTAACGCTCTTTTGGATGTGCAACATGGCCATCTTTATGCCCCAAATTTGCACAATAGGCTAGTACATAATAGAGGTGCATGTGGAAGGGGAGTTGGAGGCAGCAATCCTAGGGTCGAGGTAATAACAGGGGTAGAGGCAATGCCCGACCAGGTCAGATAGTGCCAGGACAAAATTTGCCACAACCTCCCATAGTTCCTCGGAAACAAAACCCACAGAATCCTCCAAACCAGACCCCCCCCCCCACCACCCCTCAATAACCCCTAAAGGTAACCCTCCTAACCAGGGAGGTAACCCCCCCAACAAGTGGTAATCCCCCTACCAGATGAGGAGCAGGTGAAGGCCTGCCTGGTGGAGGTACTGTAGGACCTGGCAGAGGTACAGGTGGACCATCTGGACGCCCAGGAGGAGGGGAAGGAGGTGGCAGTAGACCCTTGGGTCCAGGTAACCCAGGTGGAGGTGACAGAGGCTTCTCACGTGAAGGTGAGGGAGGCCCTCTGCTACCCAATAATCTCAGAGGTCCAAATAGAGCAAATCATGGAGGTAGATGTAACTTGGTCAGCTTTTCTCAGTCAATACCCTCCAGTCAGCAACTGAAGGAACAGGTCTCTCAATGGGTGATAGCAGTTATATGTGGATGTTCTGTTCATGCACTGGGCCCAAACTGGGTGAATTCCTACATGCTAGAGGAGGGGTGGCACTTTAGAGGCCATCAGTGTCTAACAGCTAATGATGATTCTAAGTACCCTCTGTGGAGTACTCCAGCTGGAAGGATATAAACTAGCAGCTTCTATATAGATTTTATTGAAAAATTCCAATGTGGGGTGGAGTGGTTTCAGAGTACAATATAATGATAAACCACACTCAGGTCTGGCAACTATACAGTTGACACATAAGAAATTGTCATAACAGCTGAAATACCAGTAAAAACTCTGAAACACAAGAACAGGAGTGTAGTCACTAAGACAAAGTACAATTCAAGTAATTTCAGTGAAAGAGACAAGGTTTTATTTATTCAAACCTCATGAACCCTGAAAAAGTGTCCAATGCATCCAGAATGCTCAAACCTTCTGAGACACCTTGCACCTGATCCAGGAGGACAGTGGTGAGAAACTGAGAAGCTCTTGCTGTGTAGTCAATGGTACTTAACAGTCTAGTGGTCACTCTGGCAGTCCTGTGTTCCTTGGCATGCAGGCCTCTTTAAAAGGGCCAGCCTGGCCACAGGCATATCAAGTAAACCTTACAAAATAGTTGTCTAAAGACTCAGAGGGGTGCCAATAAGCCCTGCTATCTTTGGCAGCTCTCCTGGTGTAATGAAGGTATTAGAATTGACTAACTTAGATTGGAAACACTTTCAACACATTTGAGCCACACCATTTTCCTCAAGAGCAAAGGGGTGCATGTAGGAATATACTCATACCTTAGCACTTGTCCCCTAAACCTGATCAGTCCAAAATAACCATGGATTATACAGAGGGGTCTGCTTGGTCCCTGGGGTGTGCATTTGATGGGGTTTCACTGAATAGTCAAGACAGGGAGGTAGTGGTTTGTACATGACCACAAAGGAGTGGTGTAGTTGGCTAAATTAACCACAATAAGTCAATTACAACATGAGACCACTCCACAGGCCTCCAACCAGTTACAATATTTTGGTGTGTTTATGATGACAAACGACGGAAGATGACATCAGACCACCAGCTGAATCATGTGGATTTCGATTAAACAAAGTAATCTGGACCAAACCTTGCCATGGTTGTTAGACTTTGCTTATTTGATAAGTGTTGTTGGGCTTTTATTGATGGTTAATGATGACGCATATCTACCAGCTGCTGAAGATTTAAATTGACTTAAGAATGTCTGCCAAGCTAAGTATATTCAGAGGGATATTTGACCTTGATTTGGTCGTATTCACTTGACCTGAATTGTCACTGTTCTTCAAAAGCTGACCCTTTTCATCAAGGAAACCCAACAGGGAAGGGGCGCGCATAAAAATGGAAACAAAGTCTTAAAAAGACCTTTTGGGGATACTAAAAGCACGCTGACACCAAATCATCTCACTTGAACTACACGTGAAAATAAGCAGAACAGGACTTCCATAATATGACTTGTAATGGAGGTATCAACATAATTGTTAAACTGTAAAACGAACAGAATGGTAATTTATGTCATGAAATATACTCACAGAAGCCATGAAGTTATATTTAGCAGATCCTAATCCTATTTGGTCCATATTGGACTCATCTGACTCACAGTAAAGTTTCTTTTTGCACGTAAATTCTTATTTTCTTCCGCAGTTTTTCCCTGATGATGACCACAGAGGGTCCGACATTTATTTCCAAATTGCAGCTTCCCCGTCTGAGAGAATAAAAGAAACTGACTTTCCAGGGGATATAGACTGAAGAATATTATACGGTAGCGTGTTTCGCTACTCCGGGGATTCTCTATTACTTACACACGATATTACACGTTCATATCACGTACAACAGGCGGAAACGACGTCAACCTTAAAGATCTTTTGGAAGACATTTTAACATCCATTGACATGTTACTATCTTTGGGATAGGACTGAAACAAATGTGAGACACAATCTAGGTGAGTAACCGTACATTTCAACTGCATCAATCATCATATTAACTTCGTATTGAAACAACAGCATAACCTTCAACTTATCCCAGATTTTGTTCCTTTCTTTTATCGACCTGGTTTGAATGGGTAAATAGATCTGTGGGGCTAGTTAACGTAGACGGTACATTGCGAGAACAATAATATAACATATTTCTTGGATCAGTTCAATGCAGGCACAACTGAGCGCCAGGACTTCATAATTTTAATTCTGGTGCTGACTGACAAATAACTGAGACAGAAAATATCCTTTTGCGGTACTGTCTGTATACTCGAAAGAGTTTTGTACCATTTCTCAAATACATAATGTAGTGATGGAGACAACGGTGTACATTCATTGGCATTTGATGAATTTTATACCCCGGGCTCTTGTGAGAACCTAAAGTTGTATGAGCATATCTAGTAAATATTAACCCCACAACACTTGTTATTCATTGCGGTACCTTAAATTGCTGCTAAACTGATCCCGTAGAAAACGTTATGTTCCAATTAAGTTGTTTTCAGGCAAACCCCTTCACGATCTCGTACCTTGTCTTGCAAGATGACAGGTTGTCAAGACCAGACAGGAAGAGGTTGTGACCTGATAACTATGTGACACGAAACCATTAACATCTGCCTGTATAACAAGCACTGCGGTGGCAGAAATCTGATGAGCACATTGTATTTTGTTCTTTCTTGATAACATATCCGATGTCTTCATAACACAATCGAAAAGAATATTTTAGCACGGCTGTGTCCTTGCTGCCCTGAGAAAATTGCCCTTATTTTCAAAACAGGAATGCCTTTCAGTGGAAGGCGCACCACACGCGTAACACATAGATCACAAAACCATTCACAATCTAACACATGGATTTTTTTTAAACGTTTGACATTGATATTGAGTGACCTTGACCTTACTCTTCAGATGACCTTGACTTGACCTTCTAAATATGTTTGAGAGGAATACAAAAATATAGAATTAACGGTTAGGTAAAATATGACAAAAATGCATTGACCTAGATTTCGACCCATGACCTTGATACTCAAACTTGACCTAGATGTGGTCAAGCTGTATCTGTATACTGTAAATGAAGTTCCTAGATATAGTGGATCAAAAGTTATAGCTAGAACAGACAGACACACAGAAACATAGACAGACACACATAAACACAGACAGACACACAGACCTGACTGAAATTATTACCTGTCCCCATACGCGGATGGTAACAATGTTTTTCATGAAAAACGGGCAAAGAAAATATCCCACGCCAGTGTTGGGGAACAGAACGTTCGACCTGATCAATTTGACGATTCAAATGAATTCACAACAGTTCAGGAAAGTTGATGTAATTTCATTTGATTTCACAAGGATTGCATACGAGTTTTTCCTGATGAGATTCTGTAAAAATTCTACAGAATTTATGATAAAAATTGTATAAAGTGGTATTTGAACCCACTACCTCTTGCTTGAGAGTCAGAGGTGGTAGCAGAGTGCCACAGAGACACAGGCAACAGAGAGAGCATCTGAATTGATCCCAGTTCATGCTTCAGTGATTTATCAGATTCCATAGAATTCTACAGAATCCATCTTCATAAGGAAAAACTTAATTGTGGCGACTGTCCTGTAGCTATGTGTGGAAGTTTATGCAATTGCAATTGCTTTCCCCATCTGCACTCTGAACACACACGCCCAATGATCGGCATTCAAATAGAAATTGCACACCTTTTCCTCCTTCGAGTGAATTGCTGTGTCACATTGACACCTTGAAGGAGGTTCAAAGTGTATCAAATTACATTGTTTTCTAAAAACAAAACAGATCCCGAACAAATCCATTTTCATATTTGATGACATATTATGAACCTTTTATTGTACCAAAACAAGCAATTCTGAGCTGTTGTAATTTCCTAACGGCAACGTCACTGAAAATGACAAATTAGAAGCTGTGGGTTCCCCAGGTAAGCTGTATATCTATGAGGGAACATCTGCCTGTAATGGTTTCTGGCTTCTGGGCAATTCGGTTCTTTTATGGATACAAATGTTTGAGTTCTCCAGGCCATTGCTGGAGAAGAAGATTAGGATTTATGGGTGCAACAAGAATCGTTTACAAACTGGTTCATATTCTCAATTCTGAGCAAGCTGGGCTGATCTTCTGTGACCTGCAGTTTGCCTTGTTTGTCATCTCCAATGGAGAAGCTGGACAGTTGAATTCATTGTAGTTTGTAATCATAATGTAATCGTCTTATTTCTCATGATTCGCTGACTGCATTAGGAGATTTCTGTTGAATTAGAAAACTGAAATATCGCGCAAACTGGCCAATTGAATCCTCTGTTTTACACACCTTTCTAGATTTAGTGAATAGAGTTGTAGAGCAGTAGACCACTGATTGGCCCCTAATTCCCAATTTTCTCCTAATGATAGATGAAATGATCACATGTAACAACTGTGACCCACTTGATCGGTCAGATTACAGGAGGTCTTTTAAAGCAATATTTTCAAATTTTAAGTTTCATTCGGCACATAGACAATATCTAAATCTTAATTAAGTAAAAAATTCAGTTCTCCATTGATTGGTAATTTAGCTTTTTGCGCTTGGAAAACAAAAATTGAAGAAACCGATACAGGTTTTTCATATCAATTTATAACATTAATTACTTTTCTATCTTTGTTTTAAATGCAAATAAAATGTGTAAATATGATCACATTATAAAGTGTATATCATAAAGGGAAAGTTTGTAGATTACAGTTTACTGTTTGGTCAGTGACGTAGGTTTTGAAAATTAAATGGGACTTCATGAATGGAACAGATATATCCCTATACATTTGTGTTAGTTTGCACAAAAAGAAAACCAGATGCCATCACCTTCTAATCTTTTTCCACAATGTCCTACGGCGAATAGAATTCTCCAATCGACCTGGAGTTTTCTGTACTGCTGTCCTGATTTTCTTTGTCCAAAAAGTTGGCAAGATATGACACCTACTTTATTTGTATGGACCATATTTGTTGGACCATATTGAATTTTGTAAAGTACTACTGAATATTTTCAAAGTAATTATGGAGAACAATGTACATTCTGCATATTTTAATTTTTATTTGAAGTGAAAATGTGAAAAACAATAGGAGAAAATTGGGAATTTCGCCTGAACCAATCAGTGGCCTGCCATGCTACAAACCCTATTCTCTAAATCTGTGAAGGGATTCAATTGACCTGTTTGCAATTTTGGCCTCTTAATTCAAAAGAAATCTCCTGATGACGAAGAAGATAAAGCAGAATATTTAAATTGATATGGAAACCCTGTATCAAACTCTTTCGAAAATCGTTGGTTCCTGTTGTCAATCATGGGATTACGGAAATTTATTGATGATACTTATTGGTAGCTCGTAGAGGTACCTTATTGATGGAAACGGGATTGCTGCACGACTATTTTGGGAATTGTTTTCACTTGTGGTGAAAGATATTATTTTCGCATGGTGCACGCAAGGTGAGATTCACACAAGGTGAGAATGAAATGAACCTCAAAAAGCAAGAAAAACTCAGAAAACTCAAAATCTCATTTCAGGTGGAGGGGACCTTTAGCTATTCTTGTCGGCCATTTTGGATGGTAGCCATTACTGAGAATGGGTGATAATGGGCTAATTTGAAGTTTGGGGCATATTTGGTGACTCATAGAGAGTTACCTTATTGATGGAAACAGGGTTGCTTCATGACTATTTTGGGAATTTTTCCATGCGAGGTGAAAGATATTATTTTTGCATGGAGGGGAGAATGCAAGGTGAGATTCAACCTACTTGAGGTGAGATTGAAATGAACATCAAAACAAACATCCCAGCTGGGAGGGGGGCCTGGCCAGATTAGAGCAGGGGCCAGATTGGGGGTAGGGGTGGAAGCCAGATTAGGGGCCAGAGGTCCTAGCCAGGGAAGTACCCTATCTTGGATGGGATATGAGACATGGGTGGGATACCAGACATTGATGGGGTACCAGACATGGGTGGGATACCAGAAATCGATGGGGTACCAGACATTGATGGGATACCAGACTTTGATGGGATACCAGATGTGGATGGGATGCCAGTCTTGATGGAATACCAGACATGGATGGGATACCAGACATTGATGGGGTACCAGACATTGATGGGGTACCAGACATTAGTGGGGTATCGGACATTAATAGGGTATCAGACATAGATGGGATTTTGTGCCATGGAACATTAACGAGTCACTTAAGTGAAATTCTTCACTCCTTGATATTTAAATTCTTTTGTTCTTTTTTGATGTTTACAGAAGGTTTATCGGTGTTTGACATGAAAAAACTTTACATGTATCAATATTATATATTTGGATAATCCTTAATAATAAGACGCTTGCGCTGTCATATAGGAGGTGGTTTTTTTTAGTTTTTTTAAAAAAAGATTGGAGGACATAAGTCCTTTTCATGGGGCCACTGATACCCCTGTTTTGGCCTTCTTGTGACGTCTGCCCTGGGTTTCAAAGCCAGGGTGGATCCCTTTTGCATGCTTTCTCTCCTATATGATCCTCAGATTCACCTCTGGGGGGACACCTGCTGACTGTATAGAGGTCAGCATGGCAGCCAAGCCTTTCTGATCCACATACCATACAGGAGTTTCCAAAACATTTTAAATGTTCTCGTAGACGACCATTCTAGTTTTTCACGATACGCATTTCTGTCAGATTATCTGACAGATTTTTACACAGGGAAGAACAAGAAAAAAATTGTCAAAAATTGCCCCCAGTTGGGATTGAACCCATGACCTCTGGATCATCATGCAATGCTCTATCCAACTGAGCTAAATCAACGTTCAGTTGCCAGCCTGAATCTTCACGGCATTTAAAAAGTCATGCTCTATTGATTCTAGAAATATGAAGTAGTGCATGTAAAACAAAGCTCACTTCAGAACTCTTCTGGCCTACACACACCAGACGAGCACAGTCAGTAGAGCATTAGAATGATGATCCAGAGGTCCTGGGTTCAATCCCAACTGGGGCCAATTTTTGACGAACTTTTTTTTGCTCTTTCCTGTGTAGATATCTGTCAGATAATCTGACAGAAACGCGTATCGTGAAAACCCGATTGTGGTATTTTCTGACCACCTTGAACATAGCAAGGACGGAACAGGAAAATATATGTAATTTCACTCAAATAATCACGTCATTCACCATTGTGTGTGGCAGGTTAGGTGAGAACCAGATAGTGAAGGCAATTGCCACATAAACCTCCACACATAGCTACATAAAAGACGCTGCCAATACAATGCTTATAAAATGAAAAGAAATATATAATATAAACTTTCCTGGAGCGGTTGCTAATGTTCCAAGAATGTGCACCTACAAGTTAATTTCAGATAACTTGTTTCAATTTACTGCATGTACTGTCTGCAAGTTATTGATGACTGTTGAGAATATCATGTCAATTTCAGGACAGACACGCTACAGGAGAAACCGAACCTGTTGTTGATGATGTTCAGGATTACCAATTACTGGAGGGGAAGGAAGACAATGTTTACACCATGCTAAAATTTAAGAGAAAACTTGTTCTTTGTGACAAGGACGAAGACATCACTATAACCGTACGTACTTTTAACATGCAATGCACTCGGATAACTTCGACCAAACTAGTATGAATTTCTTTAAGAATCATATTTATACAAGGGTAGCTGAGATTCCCTATTTAGCTAGTAACGTCTAATTAAGCAGATTAACCTGATGCTTAGATACTAATTAGCCACATTGGCACACATTTTTCAACAAAAATCCCACAATAATTACAACAACAACAATAATAAATGACGTCATTTTTTCTGGATTATAAAGTAGATTACATTCACTAAAAATATTCAGCACAATGGTAAAATAAGAAATGACGTCATTTTTTCTGGATTACAAAAGTAGATTACAGATGTTATATCAATAGAGTGTACGCACTATGAATACTCATATGACACATCATGTGCACTACCCTTCGCGCGCCGCCCATTGATTATCAAGGGAACCAATATAACCAATATAAATACGCATCCATTAAGTTTACCCTAGGAGCCACACACGACAATTTATGTATGTTCCTTATGACCGAACACAACAATTTATTTATCCTAAAAATATGTGTAAATTCTTCTCAGTCAAATGGTGCTATCTGAACTAAAATAAAAACTTCTTCATCCCACACATTTTCAACAAAAATACACACATAATTCTCCACCATGTATGTGTAACATTTTCAGTATTCAACATATTTGTCCGAAATTTATCACAATGGCAACAAACAATAGAAATGATAAGAAACTTTTTAACAGAGAAGAAGCACTTATTATCATAATGGGCACAGAGGATTATTCATGTAGTGGAGATTCCAGTTCAGAAAACTCAGAAGAATCTAAAAATGACAAACAAATACAAGAAAACACATCCATTGACACTCTGACTGAGCCAAGAGATGAACAGGACTTTATTATTCCTCCATCACCTAAGAAGGTAAAAATGTCAAAAGAAAAAACTAAAATAATCAAAAGAGATTATAA
>JBCAUG010243798.1:0-18528 GCA_038406175.1 Haplosyllis leylae
CAATGTGAATGAACCCCAAGAACTATTCCGTTGGAGTGAAATGGGAACCGCCTCGCGCCTCGCGTTGATTGACAGCTATTAGTTTTGGTATTTAATCATGTTATGCATTGTTACCGCCCGCGTACGTAGTACGAGGGAAGGTAATGTTTTCACAGGCGTGAGTCTCTCCACGGGGGGGGGGGGGTTACTCAGCCCGGGTACCCCCCCCCGGCTGAGTACCCCCTCCCGGACAGGACAACACTGCAAGCACTTGCTACACGGCGGGCGGTATGCCTCTTGCGTTCACGCAGGAGGACTTTCTTGTTGATGATATTTTCGCTTTTCATGTGCTTTTCGGTAAAATGAAACAATTTATTTCAAGTTTGTAGTCTGCAAAAAAAGGCCACTTTATTAAGGATACCTTTTCCCCACAGATTTAGCCATTACCTACATTCAAACAGACCAGGCTTATTCACACGTACCGACACAGACACCCAATAAAATTTAGCATTGTACCAATGGATGAGACCGAAATTTGGGCCAAATGGGTTCCAGACCCATTTAACCCGAATTTCAGCCCGCCACCATTAGAACAATGCTGAGCTTTATCGGTCCGAATATCGGTGTCTGTGTCTGTGTGTGCGAATAAGCCTACAGATACACATTTATGCTCATGTATAACATGATATTGCAGACAAGGAAAATAGCCATATTAGGTGAAATGTAAATTGCTTACCTGTCCAGGCAGTCCTTACAAAAAGTATGTTCGCATGGTAAAACTTGAGGATTTTTGTAAGGCTCTGTACATATCAGGCAATTCAATAAATCGTCAGTTAAGGCAGCGACTTCATCCTCTGGGTATTTGGCAGCCATGTTGATTTGTGTTCCACGAAAGCAGGTTGAGATGACATGCGTGGTGAACCCACAGCTACCTGGTTAAAATCTTTTAGGACTGTGCCGTCATGCAACTAATCGATACCTTTACACAGTTGTTCTACCTTTTGCTGTGAATCAAGCACGTGACACGATAGTAAACATATGACAAATGACGGAATATATTCCGCAAATAATTGTAATGCACACATAAAGGAAGTGATTACCAACATCTAAATTTGGTATCCAAGTCCCTGTGGGCGCGACAGGTCTAAACAACACTCTCTCAAGATAACACTCTTATTTAAAGCAATTCTTCCATATAAAGCTATTCTTCCATACACATCTTGTTTTTTTCTTATCACCACCAACAAATTTAATTTTCGCTACAGCATTCAACTTTCATGATAGAAAAACTTTAAATCCACTCAAAATTTCACAATGAGTGCCATTCACCAAACTCTGTGATGAAGTGGATTCATTTCCCCGGTAAATTAAATTTTGATAACTGCAATGACACCTTGAACTAACTCGAAAAAGGCATTCAAATGATGAATTATCATACTTCCATTAGATTTTCAACCACACCCCCTCATTGTTATGGTCTGCCAGGTATGACCTAGAAAATGGGGCAGATAATAATAGTCTAGACCACAGGACACAATTGCTTCGTTCCTTTCCTTTGCTTGGGAACAGCATTTTTATCGAGCCAGGTAAATAATATTTTGACAAAATTGTGAATGAATTGGTTTCAGAGTGTTGTTTTGAGCATTTAGTACCGTCATTTAGTGCCAGACGAAAATTGCCACATCTGAACCCATTCTAAATGCTCATACAACACTGGAATGTGAATTTTCACCGGTGTAGACCATCACACATTCCATCGCAAATGGGAACACAAAAACAAGCATCAACAGTGATCTGATAAAGCAGATGCAATCCCAAAAATTCACTCCTGTTAAAAGTTTTGCGTCCTGAAAGTCATCAACAATACAACTCCTGCTTTTTTCACTCATTATTCCTACTAAAAATGCTCCAACATTTTCTCTTTTCCAGCTAAGTAGGAAAGCATGAACGAGGAAAGTAAGATGAAGATCACTACCACTGAGATGCATACGGGCGGTGAACCACTGCGAATTGTGGAAACTGGATATCCCGAGATACTAGGGGACACAATACTGGATAAGAGGCGGTACGCTAAAGAGAAGCTTGACCATCTGCGCAAATTGCTTATGTATGAGCCAAGAGGCCACTACGACATGTACGGAACGATATTTGTCAAACCAGATCATCCAGATGCCGATTTCGGAGTACTTTTTATGCATAATGAAGGTTACAGTACAATGTGCGGCCATGCAGTGATAGCTCTAGGCAGGTATGCCATTGATAAAGGATTGGTGAAAAAACTACAGAGTCCAGAAACTGAAATGAACATTCAAGTCCCCAGCGGCCTTGTTAAAGCCACAGTAGAATATGAGAATGGGAAAACCGGGAATGTTCGCTTCAGCACTGTGCCGGCGTTCGCTTTCGCACTTGACGTAGAGGTTGACGTACCAAAATATGGTAAAATTACGCTAGACATAGGGTACGGTGGTGCCTTTTATGCTCTCGTATCAGCGGAGAAGGTTAATCTAGATGTCCGTAAATCTAGGATGGTAGATTTGGTTGAAGCTGCGGACACAATATCATCGGCTGTAAAGAAGCAAATTAAGCTGACCCACCCTGACAGTCCGGACCTTGGATTCCTGTATGGAACAATTCTAACCGACGGACAAGATGATTTTTCCGACAAACCCACGTACAACACATGCGTGTTCGCTGACCGCGAAGTGGACCGCAGCCCGACCGGTTCTGGTGTCACTGCGCGAGTGGCCGTCCAGTTTGCTAAGGGTCAAATATCTCTGGGCGACACGCGCACCTTCAGAGCTGGTGCCACGGGAAGTACAATGTACGGCAAGCCTCTGAAAACGATGAAATGCGGCAATTTCGATGCAGTGATCGCTGAAGTGTCAGGAAGAGGCTACTACACAGGGTCTGCCACTTTCACTCTGGAAGAAGATGATGAATTCCAGACCGGATTTCTCGTTCATTAATTTGATATTCACACACGTGGCAGTGGAAAAGAGCAAAATGATCTCGATGACAGCATATTAAAATGTAAACAGGACATAAACATAACAATTAGAACTAATTAGTTGTTAAACATTGTAAAATTTGAATGAAGTACGAATTCTCGGTTGCAAAACTTCCCGACAGTTTTCAAAGCATAATAGATACATTTCACACATGCTGCATTGTCATGCACTTGGTTCTCGTTACGGGTATTATTACCTTCTACCTACAACGACTATCTAATGGTTCATTTATAGAGACCGACATCGACTCAAAAATTGACAATACCAAACTCCGTACATTATTTCTACAGTCAAAATGGGCCATTGTGAACATTTCTATGCAACTCTGTGCACACTATTTTGTTAGCGGTCTCTGAATCGGACTCGGTCAATGTGAACACACCATACTAACCGCTGCACAGGTCTATTTTAGTAAGAGTTAAACCAATCTGTTAAAGAAAGAATTTCTAACTGGCACACACTTTCTCTACCTGTTTGAAAAACTGATAATAAGTTGTCTACAAAATGTATTTTACTCACGCGAGCATTAGGAACTGAGCTGGAGGCGGAAGGTTGAGTTGCATTCCTTCTTTCAGGAGACTTAACAAAGACGGCCACGTATCAATCAAGTGACTTCCTGGTGTGCGTTGTATACATGCATAAAATAGCTGTAGCATGCTTACTTCCAATGGTGTTCTCTTCTGTAATAACAAATAATAAATGGATAACCACAAAGAGCTTTATCTTAAATTTAGAAATGTGCAATCTAAAATTTGATTTGGAGAAATTCCAAATCCCGCCAAACGAAGATGTTCACCTTATTTCTGTCCTGGTTTGTTGGAGGAGGTTGTTTGATGACTTGTCTGATAGTCTGCATCAAGGTGTCTGTTGGCAGCACTTTAATTGCCCTCAGCAAGTCTACAAGAATCGCTTGCTCTTCACCTACATGTGCTATGACCTGCGATTGAACACATTGTCAGTGATCATGTATGAAACTTTAATTTCAGATGGTAAACGTGTAAAAATTAACTGTTGCAAACTCACGCGTTTTGCACTGGCATATCCTTTCTGTCTCTTGTCATTCCAGACGACAGCCATAGCTCCCATCATATTCATCCCATGGTGGCGCGAGATGGGACTGACAAATTCCAAAATGTACTGACGGACAATCTGCAGATTAAATCATTAACGTATGATATTAAAAGATCAGGCATTTGCATTTTTTTATCGTATATTAATTTCAACTTAAATTGCAGAACTTTCAATGTCACCTTTGGTGCGCCCAAAGTTGTCCATGCCTGCTCCTTCCCAGACAAACTTTGTTTTTCTTCACAAACATTAACCGATTTCCATAATGATGACAAACTTGCCAAAATTCTGGGTAGAATACTCAAAAGGTTACGCCGTGCCTCCATCACCGGTGATATCTGGCCTGCCGGCTCCTTAGCCGGACTTGGTTCCTGCAACATACACATTTATTTCCAATGAATAAATGGTATGGTAGACATGTAAATATTGATCTGTAATAATTTTAAAGCTGTTTACCAAGAAACTACAAATATTATTTATGATTGTAACAACAGAATACCTACCCTACTGTTACCATATGGGTTGAACACATTGAACAGATTGGATATGATTTGCCCTGCAGTCGCCGTGTCATTTACTACGTTGTTGGAATTTGAAAGTGGTAACGGTTGACCAACCGATATGGCCTGTTGCGCCATATCCAACAGACAATAATGTGTTATTGTTGTTAAGGACTCAAGTAAGGTTATTAGATGGTCAGGAGGTACTTTTGCAGGTTGATGAGGTCCTCTGAAAAATAAATGATCAAAAGTTATAACTGTTTAAGTTTGTTGGAGCAGAAACATTTTCACTAATTCTACTTGATTTGTGGAAGGCAACTTATTGCACCAATGAATTTCTATGAAAATAACACAAAGGCACGAACTTACCCTTGACAGTTTTCATCCTGTTGATACCGGATTGCGAGTAGTTCAATATTACGACACATTTGGTTGACAACAGTCACTACCACATGACTCAAGGCACGTCCCATGTACGGTAAAGCAGACGTAACCATCGTCACCCAATGTCGGTGCATGTGACACAAATGCTGTTGCTTGAGAGCACTTAGAACAGCTGACAGCAACATTCCTTGGTAGACCACTGGCCGAGACTGGACATATCGGACAAAGGATAGACTCGGCTGGAAATTCAACTTTGGCTTTTCCCATTCAGGAGGTAGTAACAAATTGCTATCACTTTCACCTCTTGCCTTTCGAATCTGGTCTTCTAATAAAATAAGAACCAGAATAAGTTTCAGTAATTTCACCTGGAATGTTTCGTTTGTATTTGCATCCATGTTTTCCTCATTGAAGCTTATTATTGCCTCAGTGATGTTCAAACTCTCATCATGACCTGGGGGTTTCAGTCTGGCATTGAAAACACTCGCCAAGAGACAATGCAGCAAAGCCTTCTGCACTTTACATCTAGACATTAGATCACTAATGTACGTTGAAAATCCTCGTCCACTATCCTTCGCGACATTGACTAATTCTGAGAGTAAAAGTGTCAGAATTTCACAGGCCAAAATCTGTACTTCTTTGTTTCCATTCAGCTCCGTATCTGTGAGCTTGCTCATCATTAAATTTGGATAATAACTTCGGATGAAGTACAGGCAGATGGAAATCAAAATCTCCACGTACATACTCGTTCGGTATCCTGTGATAACATCACTTGGAACCTCATGAAAGAAATTTTTGCCAAATACAGACCGTCGATGTCGAGCCAGGAGATTCTGCAGTTTTATCATGTGGGGTGAAGTTGCACTGCTTATGCTTGTTGTGGACAAAGCACAGGCGACTAATTTTGGCGAGGATGTCAGGATTGATTTCAAACACGTAAGGGCATAAAGAGTCCTTTGAGCATCATATTTCTGCGTGTACAAAAGAATGTGTGTGTGTAATGGATGTATACCAGGCGTATCACTCTTGCCTACTTTCACTGATCCATCCACTTCAGAATCGGATATACTATCGATTCTGTCTAACGAGCCAAATACGGTGCTCGATACACTACCATCTCTATTCTGTCTCCTTAGGGACTGGATCTGTGGAATATTGTCATCCTTAGTTGCAGAGGGTAAGTCTTCTGTGCTCTCTTCCTTGGTATCTTCCACTGATGCTTGCAGTACAATGGGAGCCGGCTCCTTTCCCATTACTTTATCTAAAAGTTCTTCAAGTATGCTATTTATTATCTCTTGTGTTTCAGCCTCTTGCCTCTTTGTCATTGTGTTCGGTGACACTGACCTCTCGTGTTCTTCTGTAATGTTTTCAACACTTTCTTCATTGTCGTTGTCGTTATCATCAAAGAAAATGCCTTCCTTTTTGCAGGTTTCTGCATTTAACCTCTTGGCATTCTGAATTTCCTGTGTGATCAGCTGCGGTGGAGGCTCGTAACCTTCAAATATCATTTTATCCAAGGAATTCTGCGAACCAAATGGATTGACTCGTAAGTTAAGGTCTTTTGCGTTGACTCTTTCGAACGGCATCTCTACCTCACCTTCAGCTCTGGCTACTTTGGTACCTGCGGATCCACTTGGTTTAATTGTGGCTAAGGCGAACGTTCTCAGTTCCTCTGATGATTTTTTGGATATGGTTTTCGCACCTTTATTACTAACGTGATATATAACATTGCCACCTTCACTGCTGATAGCGTAGATTTTGGTTTCAGCTGCGTCCGTGTCATCAATACCACTCTCCGACAGACGAACTTTTTTCGGTCGGTGAATGTTCACGTGCTGGATGGAAATTCTGCAAATATGTAGTGGTACATTAACAGTATAAAATTCACCCCATAACACTGAACCGAGACACTTGCGTGAAATCTTAGCACAAAAATCCATTGAAACAAATGCAATAGCATTTTCAATAATAGTAAATGATATTAAGTTAAATGATACTCAGTAATGTCAAATTAAATAATACTTGCTTATTTTTAGCATTTATTAATTTGGTTATAGTAAAAGTATCATTAACATAAAATTCAGGTATCATTAAGGCAGGTCTCATTAAACTAAGTCTCTTAAAGCTAGATCTAATTAAGGCAGATCTCTTTAAGCCACGTTCTGTTGATGATGACCAAAAAATCTCATTAAGCTAATGATTTTAAAGTCTCTAAGAAGGAAGCCACCTGGTATTAATAGTTGAAATTAAATTCTCTGGTTAGTAAACAAACAAACACCATACTGAGAAGATAAGTCACTCTGCTCATGAGCAGGCGTGACTCAAAAATAAGACATGGGACTACCTCGAAGTATCTGGATGTAATAAAACGAGCAGTACAGGCTCCATTATTCTAGTTATGTCATTTCTCTGTATGGCATGTGTCAGCCAGGTCTGAGTCAGTGCTCTGCATGGGTTGGTGTCGCTTTGCAAACTGTCCAGCATCAAAAACATAGATCTGAAGAAAAATGTAATGACTATATTGTATTAACATGAATAGTAAACAATTTATATCAACAACAAGAAAGTCCTCCTGCGTGACCGCAAGAAGCGTACCACCCACTGCGTAGCAAGTACTCGCTCTTCTGTATTGTTCCCTAGGGGGGACCAGGGAAAGAACCTGGGACTGGGGCACCCCCCCTGGAAAGGACCTGGGACCAGAACCAGAGATCAGGGAAAGAATATGGGACTGGGTTACCCCCACCCCCTCCCCCCTAGTGGACAGACACACACCTTCCTTCAGAATGCGGGCGGTAAAAATGCTTGCCAGCATTATGTTGTGTTTCGAAAACAAAAACTGCGGGAGTTGCTACTGTACCTGTCGAATGTCCTGAGTGGACCTGGTGTAACATTTGGTTGTCTGTCTCTTAGTAGATGCCACAAAATCGAAAATTTCTTGTGGGCATCGATCTTCACCTTCTGCAAAATAAGGTACAAATGTTTGATAGATTAACGTCTTATAACTTTAAAACACTAATCATAACATGTAATACACACAAAGTTCCAGTCGTTACTCACTTTAGAATCTGACAGCAATCCGTTACCGACCACATCCTCTACGACCCATGGAGTAGGGGCCAGTTGGTGCAGCAGGTGAAGCAGTTCTACACTTCTTTGATGGAAACCTGCCGTATCATCTCCGAGGTAATTCCATAAATGCGTGGCTACAATCTAAAATTACCTTTTTACATTTTGTTTGCGACAAGTATATCCTTTAGAAATTAAATATAGTAAACCAGAAAAATGTGTAAAAAGCAAATGTTTTTTACTTTGTAGAAATAAGTGTGTGAGTTCAGATATTTAAGATGTTGCAGAGACAATGAAGGCACAATAACGACAGCCACTCTTCCTTCAGGTGTTGATGGAGTTGTTACCTCTTCTTCACCATCCTTTTCTCCCGTCTAAAAACACATACAATATTTATTGACTATTTTTAGTCGGAATTTTCGTAGAAACGTTTAAAACTGAGTAGTTAGGAAGTTAAAATCGTTACCTCTCTATCTGCTGGGTCAACAACAGAATGTGTAAGGCTAATCAAATCCAACATGGTGGACACAGCTGAGCTCTGCAGTTGAAAATTATTCACAAAACACGAACACGACACGAGTAACTGGAGCCAATCCGGAAAGTTTCCTGATCCTAAAAAGAAAATTACTTAATGTTCCAGAAAGCAATTATTTACGACAAGTTACATATAAATTATGCTAAAATGATCGTCTTCTTGATCTGGAAAACAACACATAAAGAAAGAAGCACAGCAGGCCATTGGATTTGTTCGAAAAGAAAAAAAATATGAAACTGATACCTTTCTTAAGTGTAGACTTCAGAACTTTTTGTTGGTCTGTGCAATACATAGGGAAACATGAATAATCCACCAAAAGTTGTGATGCAATTGTAAAGGCGTTCACAATGTCCTTTGACAAATGCTCCAGGGGCAACAGGCGGATAACTACATTTTCTTTAGTTCCATCTGCCGACTCTACTTCAACACGACCGTATTTTTGTTTTCTCTCCTCGGCCTTCTTTTGCTTTGCGGAAATTTCAGTATCTGTATTCTGAGGATTATGATGCAGTTGAGAGAATAACATTTCAGCGACAGCTGCATCGGGTACTATTCTTGCTCTCACAATTGTGCAAAATAGTTTCTGAAAACTCTGTACGCACGTCTGCAATTGAAAAAAGACAAACCATAGCCACTGCTAAAATCCCTTCGAGGTCGCAACAAAGAGAAATAGTCTTTTGTCATCCCCAAAACCCGATTTTGATTCGAAAACCTGAAGAGTAATGGGGCTACAAACACGTTCAGTTTCCACAATGAAAAAAGAAAAAGACACTTTTAATAATATGAAGGTAATCTGTGTTGCTGTGAAAAGTATGTGCTGGATTTCGGAGATAAGAATGTTCAGCTTTACATCCGCATGTTCACTCGTACCTGCATAATTGTTTGCGGTTTAGACTTCGCGTCATCCTTGTGTAGTTTACTTGGTGATGGCCGGGGTGTTAATTTGAACTTCCCAAAGCTCTCATTCATCGCATCACCATACTGCATAAAGTCACTGCAATAATATACATGAATACAACATGACAAGTAATGAAACAATGATAAGCTGCAAAATTGCAAATATTCATTGTTGTTCATTTACCTGAATGAATTATTTTTGGATAATTCAGATTCTTCTGACTTCAAAGCATCTACATATGTCGGATCTGGGATATCTAAAATTTCTCCATCACTGTCCACTTCCGGATATTCTTCTTCAGGATATTCTTCTTGCATGTTACTGGTTTTAGGTTTGTATGCTTTTGATGGGGAACTTCGTAGGCTTATGTTGTCTTCACTTAATGCAGCTGTGAAAACAATCGCAAGAGCATAGTTGTCAATAAATTACCTATCTTACTCCAGAATAACACCCGTCTTTTTACATGCTTGCAATGACTCGAATTTACCGCGGAAAACACGTCGACTACGCACAGTGACAAGAACACGGAAACTTACCAGCAGGTGTCATAGACGGTTGAACTCTGGACAGGATCTTGGCACAAAGGTGTAAACTTGCGGTAAGTTCGCTCTCACTTAACTGGTGGCAATTTAATTGCAACGCCGCGGTAATGTGTGCTAACAATTCCGGCAAGTGTTCCGTTTGAGTTTCGGTGTAAGTTTCCTGCAAAAAAAATTAAGACTAGTAGTATAATGTCATTTTTCATTGCAGGACATCTATCCATTGTGCTTTATTTCCTTACACTTGGCTTTTTAAATACATGCCATGTTGCTGATGGTCCATTCACACTGCCAGAGACCGATACCCAGACCAAAACAGACTTGGAGAACAAGTACACAGAACCCAATGGGAATCTGTGTTGTCATCTGTCTCTGTGCAGTGTGAACTACTCCACACAGTCCTATACTAATACAACCCATTTTTTATTTGTCTCGGTGTCGGGCAGTGTAAACACACCATAACTGACTGAACAAGTATAAATGCAATGACATCTTTGTCTGACTCACTATTGAAACTTTGTCCAACAAAAATTCTACGAGTTTGCTGAGTTCCGAAACAGTAATCGTGTCACTATCCTTCTTACTTTTGTCTGACAAGCAATGAGCACATGCTGCTTCAAAGGTTCTTGACAAAAAATCCCAAATAAAATATGGTTCAAATGCTCCAAATAACAAATTTGCTGTTTTTATAATTTCTGTTGACAAAAGTTTTTCCTCTTTGCTGGGAGAGGCCGTTTTCTTGCTTTCAAAGGCTCGTGAAAGCTGCAGTTTGGAACTGATACTCATTGTTGAGCTATTTCTACTGGAATAACCTGTATCAAATAAAGTGAAACGTGATTAAAAAAAATTCACATCTATTTGGTTGGGAAAACGAAAATAGCTTTGTTGGTCATATACCTGGTTTTAAATTCATTAACATTAATGAGCCTTAAAAATTAATACCTGATGAAGTATCATCTACTGATCCATCTACTATTCCTGGTTCCCCACATTCTTTGTACATGTATCTAAATATATCAATCAGCACGTCTTCAAGAATGCTGGATCCTATTTCTGGTTTATCCAGTAAACTGATAAGAATCCTAAATGGCCTCAAAACTCCTGGTTTACCGTCTACAACAGTTCCTTCTGAGGCCTGTGTTGGAATAAAAAAATAATATGTGTGCATGTTCCAGGCGAAATTCATTTAGAATAAAATAATCGGAATTCTAAAATTTTCAAAAATAAAATTGCAATGACATTACCTCTTTCATACAATTCTTGATTGCTTGCACAAGCATTTCTTTGGAGTAGGTGTTAAAGTAACCCATCTCAGTTTCACTGCTCAGACTCATAGTCTCAGGATGTCCACTGCCACTTTGTGCGGTTGGTTCTGACGTTTGCTGTACAACCTACAACGTGTTCATGGTAACTACTTTAGGACAACTTTGACTACTTCACTATCCAGTTTTATTGATATGTTCTCATACCAGGTGTCACTATTCCTGTGTATGTACCTGTAACGGAGTACCATTTGCATCAGTTCCCAAGAGCCAGGCATACAATCTCCTATTAAGCGACATGTCCCGCCTTAGGACCACTTTGATTGTTGCATTTGCTATTTTCACCATGTCGGGCCTTGTCAGCTGACTATTATGCATGGGAAAGCCGGTCAACAACAACTCCAAAGCATGTCTCTGCACCAAGACACTGCTGTCTTGTAAAGACTGGCAAATTGCTTGGACCTGAAATACAACTTTAATCACTATTGTGCAAGTTTATTGGATGATACAAGACTCTAACTTTTACAAACCCGAATTGAAAACAAATTTACACCACGCTTAACTGTTAGATAGACTTTAATGGTAGTCACTATGAAACTTCACGTTGTGTACAAAATAATGTTCGTTACCAATAGATCAATGTTTGTGCCCATGAAGAAAAGTTGATCTTCCATTGTGCGCTTCCTGTTGAAATGTTCCAGGACGAATGTTATAGCGGCCAATCTAATGGCCGGAAATGAGAGAACACATTCCCAGAGGCAACCATAGAAAAAAGATGGTTCCGTTGCTTCGCAAAATTCTTCCAACACCTTGTTCGTCCTGTCGAAGAGCGATAATAATGTGTGTAAAAGTGTGGACAATAATGGCAATATCAAATTTATATACCAAGTATAAGGAGAATGGTTCCAATGTACTGCGGAAATTACCTGTCATAAAATTCTGAACCTTCTTCCAGTCCAGGTAATAAACCTAAAATCAGTCCGGTTAGTCCAGGTTTAATATAATGCCCCAGTGGCACAAAATGTGCCTCGTACAGTGCCAGTAAGACTGGCTTCACGTTCATTGCCGCATACCCCAATAATGGGAACAGACCAGCGCTAAAATATCAATACAGAGAAATACCTCATTGAACATGATAAAAAAAACTAGTTACAGAAGTTGTTAGCTAAATCTACAATTGGAATGAACGCTACAAAACAATATCGTCGAAGAAATGCCACTTTGTGAGAGAGAGGCTTTTCCCTATGTGACCTTTTCCATTAGAGCAATTTACTTTACCTGTAGGTGAAAAGATCTGCAGCCAATCTTTGTGTTCCTATGCATTTGAAGATGATATCGTATGTTTCCAGTGCTTTAAGATGCACTCCACTTGGCAAGGCTGGATGCAAGCATTGCGCCAGTCTCTTTCCGATTGTAACCCTTTTCGGAATAACTGGGTATTTCACGTGGCTCAGCAGAACCTACAAAATCAGTGGATATTATCAACGTCGTAATTTTGGAGTGAAGGTAGAACTGTTACATGAAATCTTTTTTTTTCAACACTCTTACTCTCGAATGGCATTTTTTGCGAGAACATGTCAAGCAAAAGTTGGAAATGTATTGAGTGAACTAACCTTATTTAACTTTCCTAAATTAGAAATAAGATCTGCCCATTCACTGGTGTACTCGAACGACTTTAATGCCTTTTCTACTTGGGATATATAGGCTCTATACTTGGAATCCCCAAGCAGTTCACATTCTTCCAATGATAGACTATTCATTTTTTACTTTTTATCCTGCTACCCGGATTTTCACGACATTTGTTGAATTTTGTTCTGAAAATTGAAACATAATTTTTGAGCGATGTAGTACTTGATCACATGGAATTACACTGTAAAATGTTTTCTTTCTGTAGAGTCAATGTTCAATGTATGAGGAAAAACAAGACTGCTCACCAGTGTTGTGTCGCACTCCCCCTGATTGTGTGATTTAGTTTAACTGTAACTTTGGTTCAGGTAGGTAGATGAAGAGATAGATCATGCATATATAAAAAGGTAAAGAGACATGAAGAGCGAGATGCAAAGTGAGATGAAGAGAGGCAGGGGTCCAATGGAAAGTGAGATGAAGAGATTAAAAGTGAGAAGAAGAGATGAAGAGATTGGAATTTGTCTGAAACACTTTTTGGTTTTGGAATTTTTGAAAGAGGGCAGATTTTGTAAACGGACACACTCAAGCAACCGCACTAAAGGCTTATTCACCCGTAACGACACAGACACAGACACCGAGAAAGTTTTGCATTGTGCCAATGGATTGGACCGAAATTCAGGCTAAATGGGTCTGGAACCCATTCAGCCCGTCAAAGTCTCCGTCATCATTGACACAATGCTAAACTTTCTCCGTCCGAATATCGGTGTCTATGTCTGTGTCGTTACATGTGAACAAGTCTTAACGTACAGACACCACAGTGACCATGTAAGTCGCTCCGCTCCTGCGACGGCGCAAATAATAACAAATGATGCTGATAACTGCATGCTTGCAAAAACTACTTCAAAATTATCTTCCTTACCAATTTATTCTGTTTTTAACCAATGATGGTTCTCATCTACTAATATTATTTTATTTCCTTCCTATATATGCCCAAGTTCTTTGAAAAGTTAGGATCACGCTGCTGTGAATTTAAAAATCTACGCTGACCACCATCAAGAATCATTTCAGAAATCGACGAGAGTGAATATTTTTAGTTATTTTCAGGCCATTTCACAATCATATTCGGTATCGGTGTAACAGTCGGTCAGAGTGTATGAGCCGTTACAACAGTTACAACAAATTAAGGGAAAATGACCATTCAAAATCCTATTTTGCCTGTGCCGAGACAACCCTCATGCTGAATGACAAATATTCACAGTTCAAGTATTGGTTTCTCATAAATGGCTGCTTGCAACTGATGTACCGTACATGTGTTTGAAAAACTTTGTCAACACAGCTGTTGCGTGCTGCAGCAACTGCTAAATCATGGTAAAATTATTGACATATTCTTTCAAATTGTATTCCAATACTCGTCACTGATTATGACTTTACTGACCAGTTGGATGTTGTAACTTCCCAGAAAATATGACCAATTTACCTGATTGGTTACTGTTATTTTTGACAAGGCGGCAATTTCTTGACAAAGTCTTCTGGATTTTGGGCGGCATCAATTAACTTTCATCCCTAGTGATGATGTTAAAAAAGCAACCATAGTAATTTACTAATGGGTCCCTTCCCTAAAGAGAAGTTCTTTGATAATGCTTCTAATCATCCACACGAATACATGAAAACAGACAGACGTATTCCTCTTCACCTTTTTACTTTCACCAACTTGATCACTGTTAAAAAAGGTGATCATTCTGTTCAGCGTTCTTTCATGAATTAGTTTCAAACACACAGGCCGAGATTGAAAAGCAGTCTTTTCCTTTGATAAACACAGTAATGTGACCGAGTAAATGAATGAACGAAAGATGTGGAAACTGGTTTCGAATTCATGAATGAGGATGAGGCCCTGTGATACAGACACTCATCTTGTCGCTGGCAGGTAATGGTTCGGTTTACCAATACTTATGGTGCCCATTTCAGTATATTGTGCGGAAAAATGATTTGCCACAAAATCTGACCCCTTCCAATGTGCATACAGTCCTCATGCTTATGGGCTGACTGGTCATGATTTGTGATGCTGGCGGTCAAAAAACATTGTGATGTGGGACCCCCTTTGCTTTGCAAAACTGCTCAAGGCTGACCGGGAAGTTAAAAATGGACAGGTTGATTATCAGTGAGATTCATCATGTATGATATGACCTGATGGTATAGCTTTAACTTGTCGCTTCCCAGAATTTATTCACACTGTTACTCTACAAACCACGGGCAATGCAAACGAAGTTCATAGTAACCGTAATATCAGCAAAGAAACACAGAAAAGAACAGGGTACCAAATGGAGTAGGTCATAGTAAATGGAAATAATTCCTTGAAAAAATAACACTTGCCTTTTCCATGAGCCTATCTATTCCAGTCCATTTCAAAATTTATAAACTCTATATCTGTAAGGTTGTATCAAATATAACTTCACCAGCATAGTAAAAATTGAATTAAATCTCCAAGTCATGCTTCCTCCAAGAGCCCTGCACTGACCTCCAACACAAAGCACTTTTCTAAGATACAAAATATTTGATTGGCTGGTGCCTCTTGACTTTCCAGCAAATGCTTTAAATTAAATAACAAGCCAATGAAAACCAAGCTAAGGACAATTTCAGTGCATGGCAGATGGAGACAAGACATTACAACCAAAACTGTCTGCTAGCTGAATTTGTTGGGCACCCTTGTGTTTCTTTCTTTTGTTGATATAAATTATTGATAACTATGAACTTCGTTTCGTTTGCCCTTGCTACAAACGACCATTTAATAGATCATTAAATGAATGATGACTGAAGATTGTGTATTTACCCCTTTCTTGATGATCCGTCAATGAAATACAGTCCAATACATGTCTTGTATGTTAATGTAACTTCTGAATGTTGTTACTATTTCATTTACGTTTCTACATTGAATATATTCTCAATTTAAAAATAAAATGACGCCTCCATCATATGGATTATACCGAGTGCCTTGCTAGCAGCCACGAACTGGGTCAGTATTCCCAGTCTAAAATCTAGAGCACTTGCTGGAGCAGACAGTTTCACTGGTTCCCGATTTTCACTTTAAAAAGTGGCAACCGCCACATAAAGGCACAAGCAAAACGGAAATATTGCATTGAGTATTGTTTCGACTGAAAGGGGATTTTGCGATGCTGGATAATCAGTACTGTAGAACTTTAAAAATGTGAATCTTAAACATAAACCGTCTTTACACCTGTAATTAATTGAACTAATGCCATTGCATGGACAATTACAATTCTTTCGTATTGAAAACAGGAATAGATTGAAGATAACCCTTACGGTTTACAGGCAACTCGCCCACACGGCAACTCGCCCAAGGCATCTCGCCCATGGCAAGTCATCCAAAGGCAAGTCACCCGAAGCAACTCACCCAAATATATAATTAAATCTGAGATTAAATTTACTAATTTGCAAATTTATTTCGTCACTACAATCATATAATACACTGAAAAAATGAATATAATTAAAATTCACTAATCACTATTAGAATCCGTTGATTTATTCTGGAACATGTACCAGCTTTGAACAGGCATTGAGTAATTGTGAGGCTGATATTTTTCCATATGTATAGTCATCCCAAATACTGAGCACTCTTGACTGTACCATCCTGTACTGCCTTTCTTCTTGATGGGTTATCTTGTTTTCCAACACAAGACACACCTGAATATTGATCCATTTGGTTTCCTCATGTAGAAGGTGCACAAGCAGGTAGAATGGCAATTGTCCTTTTTTGGCCTTTTGGTTCAGGTGACGGTGCCAACCTTCAACATCATTATTGGTGTGTATGACTCTTCCATAGACTGACCATGACAAACTGGGCCAGAGTGGATTTCCAAGCCATGTTGATGCAATGTAGCTGGTCAACTCTTGTAGTGGTTGTGTCACAGCTCATAGATCTAAGATTTAATTGTATATTTGGGTGAGATGCCTTGGGTGAGTTGCCTTTGGGTGAGATGCCTTGGGTGAGTTGCCGTGTGGGCGAGTTGCACCCCATTGTCTCGCCATTTGAGCTAATTCCAGTTAAACAGCTGGCAATAAACCCACGCTTACTTGTCTAACAAATCCTGGGGTGTTAAGTTAAATTGAAAGGTGACGTTGTTTTCAAAAATATAGGTTGTAAGTCTTGCCTTGTTCTACCGCTTGACTTCAGGGAGGCTTTGACAGTGATGGTCTGAATTCATAAACTAAACTTCATTGCAACGAATCTCTAATCAATTGTTTTCAGGTGCGGTCCATGTAGAGCAATAGCTCCTAAATTGGAGGAATTTGCAGCGAAGTACCCGAATGCTGCTTTCTTGAAAGTTGATGTTGATAAATGTCAGGTGAGTAGATTTCCCAACAGAACACAGAAAAGGTTGTATTTCTCAAAAGCTTCAGAAATTGTTAGAAAGTAGCAATACCTTTGGAAATAATAGAAAGTTACTGGTAATTATCTAAAGCATCCTTGTCCCCCATTTACGGTTTGGTTCCTGCTTTAAAAGACCCAGAATCAACCATTAAGAACTATTTGAGCTTGAAACCCAACTCTGTCCATTAGTCGTCGCCTCGAGAGTATCATTGTGGGCCGGCTGATAAACTCATGTGGAAGTAGGTCCCACTCACAAGAAGTTCCTGTTCGGTTCCACGGAGCCGATTTCTTTGCAACAAAATCAATGAAAGCTATGTAAAAAAAATTCAAAATCATTGACAGCAATGTTAAAAAGTTCAGTTATAACGAACAGCTGCTTACTGCTTAAAGGTTTTCATGCCTTTACTTGTTGCAAGCGAGACTCAATGTACTTAACGATGCCCAGTGCATATTTTTAGAGGCGCCGCCTCAACGAGCGAAGCGACTTATCTGGTCACTGTAGTGTACGTCTGGATGTATGTTGCCTTGCCGCCTTCTTAGCTCAAATTCAAAATTTCATCAGATCTCTCAAAAATTCCAAAACGAGAACATGTTTTAGATCATTCTGAGCAATTTGATTTTCATCCAAATTCAACATATTTGAACCGAAATGCATGGCGGGAGACTCCTACCTTAGTTGTGACCACTTACAAACTTCAAAAATTTCATCACATTTCAAAATTTCTTGAACCAAAATGTGTTTCAGGCCATTCTTAGATTTTTTTACCCCAGAGGCCCCCCCTCCCCCACCATCACCACCGAAAATGAAAAAATACCATATTTGCCTTGACATAAATTAGGACCAAAAAAACCAAAATTTCAAATTTTTTGTGCAAAGTTTTGTTTAATTTTTTTTTTGAATTTTTTTTTCTTCTATTAATCAAAATTCATCGAACCAGAACAAAAAGTCATCCAATTCAGCATAATTTGAACAAAATGCATTGTAGGATACTCCTACCTTAGTTGTGGCCACTTACAAACTTCAAAAATTTCATCAGATTTCAAAATTTCTTGAACCAAAATGTGTTTCAGGCCATTCTGATTTTTGGACCCTACCTAGCTGTCTAGCTACATATCTGCAAGCTACCTAGCCATTCATCTAGTTATTTATCTATTGAGCTAAAACAAACTCACTCAAGGTGGTGTGACACAATGCTTCTAAGCAGATTTCAAAATTTCTTGAACCAAAATGTGTTTCAGGCCATTCTGATTTTTGGACCCTACCTAGCTGTCTAGCTAC
>JBCAUG010243909.1:0-18528 GCA_038406175.1 Haplosyllis leylae
ACATTGTCTATCTTGGAGACTAGTCTGCCAAGGCAGAGAAGTCATGACACCTTAGCTTCTGGCATTTCAGCCAAAAATTGGTGTCTTGCATCATTCATAACCGTGAGTGGCCTTTGGCTCAGCGGTTACATTGACAATGTGCCCACAATCTAGCAGGTGCTGGAAATATTAAATAACCTAACATTTTAAATTCTAAATTGTAATTATACATAAAAATTACATATTATTTCTGACAGATCTGTCATCATGGACAACTCAAATTCTTTCAGGTTCGCTGGATGAGATCGAACTACTCTCGCCTAATATTGCACTCAATGGAACAGCAACACAAATCACCAATTTCCAACATAGCCAATTTCCGGATCCAGATTATGCTCTCTACGCCACTGACGGAAACTTTTCCACTGATATCCTAAATTCTAATGCGAGGTGTGCAATAACACTAAACAACATGGTGGGAGCCTGGTGGCAGGTGGATCTGATGAATATTTATAGAGTAGAGAAAGTGGCATTGACAACCAGGAAATATTTTGGTATAATTTTCATTCCAATTACATTCGGTGACTCAAATTACCAACCTGGGTAATAATTAAACTGGAGAATCATTTTTACTGAAGTGTACAAATATTTTTCAGCTTTCAGATTGTCAAATTTTTACATTGATGTTACCAACAACGCCGATGGAAGTTCTCCACAACAATGTGCGTATGAAACACAAGCTTTCAGTGGCTCAGAGACCAGAGTCTACACGTGTCCAGATGGAATGTACGGCAGATATGTCAGAGTCCGTTATGCTCCAAGTAAACGGGAGCATTTGCAACTGTGCGAGGTGCAGGTCCAAGGGAAGAGTGAGTTAACTCTTACTCCGTGGCAATAAGAACCAATAGAAAGCTAAACGTTCAAAAACAAGAATATAAATTCAAGAAAATTGTTGGAACAAATATTCATCGGACGAATTATTTACATTTTTAATGAATCCATAAATTTGGGGAATGATGAAACCTTGGAATGGTGATGTATGTCAAAGGTATCGGGCAATATATATTTTTGAATTAAAATATCTTTTTGTTGACACAGAGGAGTTCCAGCTGAACACGCATGGAAAATCTTACAAACTCGAAAACAGTGTTGAACATTGCCAGGATAGAGGTGGTGAAATAATTTTTTCAAATTATGAGCAGGTATTATCTTTTCTGAAAGATCTAACTTAACAAAAATGTCACTCTGTCACTGCATCGTAAGATTCCAAAAATGATTTGATATAATTATGTGCTCTGCACGGTGTGGTGGGATTGGAGTTTGGAAAATTCTGACTGCTCTTCAGTGTTTTGCTTAATATTTAAATACTTAACGTAACTTAGACCTCCTTTATATTTGAAAGGTATTATACGGAGATTGTTTGAAGTGTGGTCTATGCTTGAAATAAAGATAAATAATCAATAAGGAGAAATTTCTGATCGTTTGTTACATTTTACACCACAATTAAAAATGTGTTGAATGTTTGCTGTGTACACTTGTTTTTTTTTCAGATGTTTCCCTAAATCTCTTAACCCATGCTAACTCGATATACTCGCAAAATATCTTTTCTAAATATTCAGCAATTCAGAAAATGAATATCGAAAAACAGTCAGAATTTTATGAGCTTCTCTGCTGTGCATTGCCTAATGTATCAGAAGTTCATCATGTTCAAACTACCCGTTAGGAATATGAACAGTTAATCATAGCATTATGGAAACATACTGACGTATTTGGAATCACTAACTTGCCAGATCTACACATCGGAGGCTGGACGAAGCAGAATGGATTTTTGTCCGTTTTACGAGATTATTATCTTAGCCGTAATGAAGGTAAATTATGCATCCTCTCATTTTGATCGGAGTTAATAGAAAAGGCGACCCTAAGTAGCTTCTAATCATGAACAAATAATTAATCTTTCTTTTTTGTTTCAGATAATTCTTTGAAATGCCTTGTGACAAACTTTGAAAGAATCGATGTTCATGGAGATAGTAACATAACCTTGCATGGTGTTGAATGTGAAACAGTTGTTGATGCTGAGATAGTCTGTGAAACTAAACGAGGTAAAATAAACATTCATCAGTGTAAAACAACACTATTTTTTTCAAAAAAAAAACTTGTCTGAGAAGTTACAGTCCAAGATCAACTGTGTAAATGTTTTTGTAGCAACAGTGAATGTTGACACTCACACAAGGGAAGAACATACTCAATTGATGACGGATAAGAATCAATCAACCTGCCTCGCAGTTCCAAACGAAAGACCAGTTCAACTCGTCGCGGAATTAACTCTAAGAATTCAGATTGAAAATGCCACTATTGGTGATGTCATTCTTGAAATTCAGTTATCATCATTTAACAGTTGTGAAAGAATCATATTGTTTAATTCCAAAACACAAGATAACTGTGCTTCAGTTAAAAAAGTACAGGGTATGATAGGTGAGATAATTCCAACCTATTCTCCTGAGAACTTCTGCTACTACAAGCTACCAGTAGTGTGTTGGAGCAGTTTTTGTGAAGTACACATACATCTAGCTGTGAGGAATGAAGCAAATCAGGAAATTGCGATATGTGAACTGCAACAAGGTTAAATGTCTAATTAAATTTGAGACTAACAATCAGTTTTAGTGGATTGTAAATTCAACTTATTCGATTTGTTTGGGCTGGTATCCATGGATGAAAATGAGATGCCATTTAAAAAGTTGAAAAAGGGTAACCAAGTAAAGTTTTCGCGACTCGATTTTTCAATATTCAAATCAAAGGTTGTGGGAAAGTAAAACTGTAGTATGTGTCAATCTGTCCACACAGGGGTGGACCGTGAACCGTGATGCACCGTGAACCTGTTCCATCAGGCAATGGGACAACCCCTCCAGCTCCAACCCCCCAGGAAGGACCAACCACAAAGGACAAGATAGGAAGGACCAAACAGAAGATATACCCTACCCTCTCCTTCCTTGCCACAACCGGAGGATTATGCCTCCTATTGAAAGGCTTTCTTGTGTTGAAAATATTTGTACGTGTAGTCTCTTTCAATTTTTCCTGCTAAGTTTATGATAATATTTAAGGTAATTTCTCAAAGCCTTTGAACTTAATTTTGAATTTAAGGTGGCGGACGGTTTTCGTTGGCACATATATTTTACAGTAACGGATCCAATGGCTGTGCGTGTGTGTGTGTGGGGGGGGGGGCACACGTAACGTGAAGTCCACGCGGCTGTCATTTGTCTTTTTCCAGCAGTTATTCTTGCACAGCCGGTTGAACTGTTGTATATAAGTTAAATATATGTTTCAGCTCTGAAATGTAATAATACACATTGCGCATACAACTCTGATTATCATCACTTCCCATAGCTCAGTAATAAAACCTGTGTCATCAATAACTTCGCCCTGAGTTTTGATCTATTGATTCATTAATTATTAAAATTTATTGCTGGCTCGTTGAGAGTCGGGGAATTCTTCTTTTCTTCGGAAGCGTACACTTTACGATGAGGGTGATGGAAAAATAAGAATTGTTTACAAAAAAGTGGCTACAACCCACAGTTTAATTAATTGTGGTAGGAAAGCATGCAAAAGGTGTACAAAGGGGAATATCACAGGGTAGCAGTCTGAAGTGCATTACCCTCTGTGGTTGAATAATATGGCCATAGATGGTAAGGTACTTCATGACCTACCCTTGGTTACCACGGGTTACCCTTAACAAAAACCATTTTTTGTAGGTGATAACAGGGATGTTAAGTTTAAGATGATTGAAGACCATTATTTTACAATACTACCCAAAAGAGCCAGCAAGTGGAGTTCTCTCTCTCCATGATATTTAGAGGAATTCTGGTTTCTACACATCATTTATGTATAAAACTTTCATGATACATATACATTGACGTGCGTAGGATTCTCTTTAATGACCTTTTAACGATCCTTTCGAGAGCAGACCAGTAACAAGCACATGACACCTCCGACAGAGAGGTTTTCTGAGACTTAAGTGGTCTTATGGAAAACTACAAAATTTCATTCTTACTCAATCGGTAAATATTTGTCTGATGTAACATGAGTAATATCGATAAATTGTCAGTAAGCACAATTCTACATCACATCTTTGAACTGTTACATTTACATTGAAAGGAATTTTAAATAGATCTATCTCGGGTACAGCCAGCACCACATTCTGAGACAAATCTACAATGTTGATGACAAGCATAACGTCAGTCTTACTGTTTGTTCTGAAGATACGGATTACATATGGTAATATAGTCGAGTTTTTCGGAAATGACAAACCTGACAGTTTTGAACAACATTGACATCAAGGATTTTTTAAAAAATTTATAGCAATAAATTAAGTTACTTCCAGTAATAGGCACGAATCACAATCAACAGTTTAATAGGCTGATGTACTGCCTACTGAACATACCTGTCATCGCTTGCAAGTGTGAGGTTTCAGATCCTTGTAAAGTCATGCTCTATTAATTTTAGTAAAATGTTCCATGTCCAAAGAGAAATGGTGCATGAAATTCAGTTTAAAGATCTCTTAAGTAACATATGCCAGATTAGCACAGTAGGCAGGGCATCAGACTCTTAAACCATTGATTATGAATTGTGAGTTCGATCTCCACTGGATACAACTTTGTTTTTATGAAACTCCTTGATGTCAATATTTGAACAAAAACATCAGATGCGTCTTGTTCGCAAAAGATCTCTATTGACTTACAAGTCAGTGTCGGTGACAGAGATTTAGATAATTCCAAGAAAATCTTGCGCCTCAGGTCAGATTAAAGGGTTACAGGAAAAACATAAAAACACCCTATTTTCAACTCTGCGTTAGGTCATAACGAGATACGCCACCCTCTGGTCCTGCTTCCTTTTAAAACAGTCATCAAGTTGTTATTGTTTTGTATAAATACCAAAGATTACAGATGAATACACTATAGATGTATTCACTTCATTGTTGTGGTTGGTTACAAAGATATTATTTTCATTAATACATGGTAATATTTCACTTTGATTTAGCAATGCTTTCCGAAGCGTGCAATAACAATGGATCTAGTATTTTATTTCTGGATGACAAAAAAGATATCACTGTTAACGAGGAACATTACGAACTCGGGATGACGTGCAAATGGACCATGCAGGTCTCTGATAACATGGTGAGGATTGATCATCTTTATTATTAATATGCCTGTTCTGATAGATATCAATCACATGAAACTCATTAAAGAGCTCCTTGCTCAAGTGTAATGTTTTTAGAACTTTAGTTTTTGCACAACTAATTATTAGTCCTATTCAGTGGCGGATCCAGGATTTCCCAGAGAGGAGGGGCAACCCCTGGGAGAGCGCCAACCTATTATTTGGCCAATTATTTCTGAAAACTGCAGGAAAGAAATTTTGGTCCAGAGGAAGGTTGCGCATCCATTGCAGCCCCCTAGATCAGCCAATGCTATTATGTGTAAAGTTCTGCTTTTGCAGTCAAATAATACAACGGCGGCTTTCTACATTAGTAGTTACCGTAAGCAGGCACTAAAGAGCATTCCAGCACACATTCGCAAAAAAAAAACCCTCTCAATTTTCCTACAGGTTGTTATTTACCCGTAAGTTTGATCTGTGATTGGCTGACATATATGTAAGTATATAGCCCTGCTGACTTTGGCGGAGGCAAAGCCATAGATAGGGGGCATGAGGTTTGCGAGTGTCCTAAGTTCACCCTTCAAAAATGTAGTTTTCTCCTGCGCATGGAAATACCATGTGTTGGAGAGGTAAATGGTGTAAGGAAACCGTATTACCATTGCAGTAGATACCTTGTCATATTATTTTCGTTCAGTTCTGTTTTGATGTTAAATGTCAGTAAGTGTCATCAGGCTTTTTGAAATATCTGTAGGTCATTGGGCTGAAAATATCCGCTCAAAACTCCAACGGGGACTGCAAAGACGTCTTAAAGCTGTATGATGGCGGACACGAGAATTCACCAAAACTTTTAGAATTGAATATTGAACAAAATGACGGTATGGCTTATATTTTCCCAGCGCAAGTTTTTATTGTTCTCACAGTAGACAGTATTGCTCCAGCATCAGGCGACATTAAACCAACATCATCAAAACAACATCCAGCCGATGCAAATAGATCTGAACAGCGACTTACTCTGCTTTTGTTGAATTGCTCACAGAACAACATTAGAAGTCTTCCAAAAAAGAACAAATATTTAGTGAATTCAGCAAATGATGGGAATCTGAAAAATCACTGAAGCAAAAATTGGGGTCAATTTAAAGATCGTGTTGTTACCAAAGTGTTATTGGCTCTGTGGTAACACCGCGATTCTTCAACAAAAAGTTAAAGATTGAAATAATACTCAAACTGTAATAATAAGTATTTGTGTCACTAGATTCAGCTAATTCAGTGAAAACATTTGGAAACAATTCTAAAATTCCTCACTCTTGTAATTAATATTCAGTGACACTTCTGATTTACAGACATTTGTCCGAAGAAATCCACTGGAAATATTCTTCACATTGTATTTGAAAGCGACACTCTTCAGAATACCTGTTCTTCTCCTGCTACATCATTTAAATTCAACTGGAATACCTTGTCACCGAACAACTTAACCAGCTTCTATCACGTTTTAACATCACTTAGTAAGTAGAAATGGAGCATCGTTTCACTGTTACAAGCATGTGCAATGCATGCCTCTGTGTGAAAATAGTCATTGAGTATCCAACCTATATCGTAAGAGTATTGATCAAAATGGGCTGTTTCAAGGCCCTCAATGAAATATAACTATCACTGAACTATCATAGTTTAGGATGATGAGTTTGCCGCAATCTCACATCCCGACAAATCTGTCAACAATTACATGTAGTTCTCGTGATATGACATTAATTGTTTTTACAATCCAATGAGAACAGCCCTTCTTGAGTACTTTTACAAGATTTCAAGTCAAATAGTTTCCAAAGTAAAGTTTATCGATGACCATTGCCCCAAGTCACTGTTCCTGATCCTACCGGGGAGCGGGAGGAGAGCCGTCCGGCCTCAAACCTCCTCCTTCCACTACGGTCGTGGTCGTCGGTAAACATATTGAAATTGAAAGGTGGTATCTCACAATTCTGAATTTTCTGCCATTTATGAAAATTCTATTTTCGGCAGTGCACTTTTCTCTATTTCAGGTAAATGCTTGCAAATTCCTTGTAAAGATTCATACTTTTCCTCGCTTGTTGATATTAGATTGCCATATTGACGAAACTGCCTGCAATGAAGACCAGCCACGAGTGATCAATAACCTGACGGGAAATATAGCATCTCCCACTGGATTTACAGACGGAAGATATCCACCTAACTCTCAGTGTTCTTGGTTAATCGAAATCCCAGACCCTGATTTGGTGCGGCTTGTTAAACACAGTTTACATTTTTTCACTAGCCTAGTGCAAAACCAAAGGGACAATAAGTTCAGATATTTTGCAGAAATTTAAACAACGTAGAGGATACTAAGTTAAAAATCTACTTGAACAATACACCTATATGCTCTTGATTACACGACATTTGTTCCTGTTTTTGACCAATAGGTGATCGTCTTTGACTTCCAATACTTGGATATTCAACCCGAAGAAGGTGAATACAGCAGTTCTTGTCCATACGATTATCTACAAATCCACGATGGGAGAAATGAGAACGACTATTTACTGCGAACATACTGCGCCGGAAAAGAACATGGTAATTTTTTATAAATTCAAATAAAACTGATAGATCTACTAGCCCATTGATCTCAATACTGAGTGACAAAACCTCAGTATTGATATTATTGTGAAGGATGATAAATATTTAAGCGCAATGTAAGGTAAAGCGGACAAAAGAAGATTCAAGCTTTCGATAGTTACTACTACTAGTTGAAAATAGTCCCTGAGTTCGTCAAGATTGGCTCCCCATAAATAATCGATTCTATTTTGTGCAAACAATTATATATACAGTTTAAAACTGTATCCTACTTTGAATCGAAAGGCATAATTGCATGTTCCCTTTTCCTAAACTAGAGATGCTGCAAATGATTTACAACTGATTTAAGACGGATCGATTTCGAAATTTATTAGACCGTGAATACTTATTCCGATTGTTATTTCTTTTTGGATTTAGGACTGCCGTGCTCAATACAAACGTCCTCAAATGTTGCACTAATCAGATTTGAATCAGATCAAAACTACCAGGAAACAGGATTCAGTCTTACCTTCTATTCAATTCCTAGAAATCAAACCATGCCTGGTATGGGTACATTTTTCTCTAACTGACTACATGTGTAACAAGCTTTCAGTGAAAGTACAGAAAGATCAATCATATTGACAAAGAAATCGTACACCTAGACCTTTAACATGTGTTGCGACTCATGCCGAAGACGCATTGTCCATCAGTTACTTCACTACAAGCCGCTTTGTTTGTGTTCACAAGGAGATTACCCAATTTACACTCAACTCATAATAGTCTTGTTTCAGCAATGTTCGTTCACTTACTTTTCAGAGATATCCTCTCAGAGACAACCATTGAACAGAGTATATGGAAAACAAACGTATCAAAGTTCTACTTACGTTGAGAGGAATGTTACGCGTCTAAATTCCAGCTTTGCGACAGGTTTGTATTCATACAAACTCAATGTTACTTGTACCATGCGAACATACTGAAAACTTACAGAAACTAGGCATGAAATTATACTTTGTCGAGACATGCCCTAAGAAATGTTTAGTTTTTGGATTAACAGACACAACCCAAAACAACAAAAACGTGAGCGAACGGCAATTCCTTACAAATAGTTAAAAAATTTACAAAAGATTTTTTGTCTCACAGGGTATCATAATTTTTACCGATTATGTATTGGGTCCCGCAGTGTAGTGGTCAGCATTCCGAGCTGCTATGCAGATAGAATGGGTATGATATCCAGGGTGGGTGGACATAATGGGTAGTGTCTCAGTAGTGTCTCACCCGACCAAAGGTGTAAAAACTGGTACCAGCCCCATATGGGAGAACAGCATGGCGCCTACCATTTGCTGGTTGTAAGTACAGTGGTCCATAATGGATTACTGGTCAGTAAACAAGTGGAAGCAAGTGGAATATTGAGTCATTGGCCAAATGCCCAACAATAAATTATACTGCCTTTGGGTGCAATATTATGTCTAAATTTTTAATTGCCAAATATCAGCTGATATAGATTTGTATTAAACTTGAAAAAGTGAAAAAATGCAAGGTGCCATTATTCCTATTGATATTCTACTATTGGTAATGAGGTCATAAGACTTTTGGCAGGCACTAGGGTCCCCATCCCATACTGAATACGAGGAGGAGGGGGAGGCAGTCTGTTTGGCCTTTGAACTTTACCAAGTTTGGGTGATTAGCAGATTCCTGGTTGGAAAGTTAAGTGTATTGTAAACTGGGAATTATTCCGTAGTCTTACAGTTGTATTCACAGTATTAAAGTTAGATAAAAGATCAGGTAGGAGGGAGCCCCATCCAAAGAAGGAGCAGACAGAAAGTATTGGATAGAACTGACTAGACAGGAAGGAGTGTTTACCCTGACTCCAGCTAAGGTTAGGTAGGGGACAATCCCAGCTAAGGAATAGGGACGGAGGGCCATGGTCGGTATGCCTCGGGATGCTAATGGAAGACTAGCTTTTTTGAATTAATTTGAAATGTCCGCGTAGATGATTGAACTGTCGAATATTCTCATTAACACCAGATGGGGATCTTGACAGATCTGAGTTAAAATGCGCATCGACCCAAGCTGAGGCGGGAGCCTGGTGGCTCGTAGACCTTGGAGAATCCCACAGTATCGAAGCCGTTACCATCACCACCCTCCATGGTGAGAGCAATAAGTGTACCACAATCAGTGAGTAGATCAAGAATTCACCACAGGGAACAACAGCCGTATGGTCAACAACTCTAAATGAAATTTTAAAAAAAAATAGAAAATTTAGAGCAATTCGCCCCCAAGGTGCATCCCCCCCAAAACGTCTGAATCTGATATTAACTAATAGTTAGGTGACGTGTACATTAGATAGTCGATTTCAATAAACGTTATTGTCTTTTAAAGTTAAGTAAGATTTTAATTTTGCTTGGTTCATTTCAGATTACAAACTGTCGAATTTCTACATAAGGGTTGGAGATAATTTCAACAAAACTACTTTCCAACCTTCAACTTACGCTGAATGTTGGCATCAGACTCGCACACCAGATGTCCTTGTTGGTACTCAGAAGTTTTTCTGCACCTCTATCATACCTGGGCGCTACGTTGCAATTCACTTTCCTCAGAACAAAATTGGACAGTTGAGGCTGTGTGAAGTTGCCGTCTACAAACACTCAGGTCATGTCACTTTTCCTTCACATGAGCAGAATAACGTGTTTCAGCATGAACTAAAGTTGAGAAGGCAACTGAGTTCCTTCAAATCGGAACTTTCAGTGATATGCTGAATTGTGCACAAATAATTGACGGTGGCAAAAAGCTCAATAAAGCAATCTTAAACATTTTATGTAATATAAAAATTATAAAAAGAGTAAAAAGATGTCACATTTTAATTTGGCGAGTGAAAGAATGCGATACAATTCTCTCGTCATTGCTCCCCAAAATGAGTCAGTCACATCAACTTACACTGAAATAAATTGCTTTGATTATCGTATTAGATACTTTAAATAATCTAGTGTGATCTAATGAACTTTTTAGCCAACCAATTTCGATACTTGTAACGTAAATACTTCAAGTCAACAATCCGTATCTATTGCAGGTAAAACAAGTCCAAATTTGGCACTGGGTAGACCTACATATCAGGATTCCTATTTTGAGAAGGGATGGCATTCAGAAAATGCAGTAGGTAGGGCATTTGTGATTATTTTAACACACAGTCGATGGCATATGGTTATTTTATTTTTGAGAAGTGACATCCTTTCAGAATGGCTCAGAATACAAGATGATCCAATTTTAATGAATTAGTGACTGAGTAGGCATTAAATACATATCGTCTATGAGGGCATTCAGTATCATTTCATCCAGATCTTCTTTTTCTTCTCTCCTAGAATTTCCATTCAATACAAGAGACCCTTGATAAAAATTTAAAACTACTTTTCGTGACCCATATTGTAACGACATTCTCTTATTATGTTAGTATTAATACAAACCCCCTAATTATAAGGAAAATATTGAATAGTGGCAGAAAAACATTCAGTTTTGGCATTGAAATGTCGCTCTTAGATGGAGATCCTAGACCTTTTTTTGGGCGATGTACGCATACTGCTGGTGGTTCACGCGGGGGATGGTGGCTTGTAGACATTGGTGGACCCCACCGAGTGCAGAGAGTTTCCATAACCAACAGACAGGATTGTTGTGGTTTGTTACCCTTTTGCAGTTAAATCAAGAAGTAGACCTGAAATGTTTAGCTCAGGTCACACGTTTAAAATACCAAAACAAAAGCACACTCGTTTGCACAAATTTCGCTATAGATCTATTCCGATTCATTCACAGAGACATGAATGTCGATAAGAACGGCAGCCTATGTTTCATTGCTTCAATTGTGAGATCTTATATTTCATTGGGAATTTTGAATTTATGACAGCTTATGTATCATTGTCTTACTATCACTGCTCAATTTTGTGAACCTAGTCATCAAACTGTTGCAGGAATTAAAAATTAGCCTGGTTCATGAACTTTGAAACTGCCGCGGAGACATGGTAGATCTACAACGTACGAATAATGAATTTTAGTAAATGTTCATCTGCAACTGTTTCAGCTGAAAGACTGTCAAACTTCTCGATTAGTGTTGGAAACGTTTTCAATGATCAGAGGTTTAATGTGACAACGTTCGAAGAATGTTGGTTCCAAGCCGAGGCACTGGGCCCGGGAGAAACCAGGGACTTCACTTGCCGACAAGTCATCGTCGGACGTTATGTGGCGATACACTTTCTACCAAATAAAAAGGAGCCTTTGACACTGTGCGAAGTTGAAGTTCAATCAGACTTGGGTAATGTTCAATTTTAAGTTTATTTGCTAATGGTATAGTAAGGGATAAAACATGCAACTTCCTGATAATCAGGTCACCCTATTGTCAGTTATAAAATTCAGTACCCTTGGACAGTTGAAACTTCCAAAATATGATTTCTACGTACGCTGGGATGCAATATTTTCAGTTGTGTGTGTCTGTTTGTGAGAGAATGAGAGAATGAGAATGAATATAGCCCCATTGCATAATGGGTTCTAGTGGCATGCGGGACTAATATCGAATAATCACCAAGCGTTTTCCCTACATAATAATCTGTCTAATGAATAATGTAAAATTTGGGCGTCATGATTTAAGTAATCGTTTTCTGTTCGGATTAATTTTAGTGTTACTGTCTCCAAACATAGCACGAAACGGTGTTGCTTCTGAAAGCTCCGACTTCATGAATCCTTACCCAAATTCCCATCACGCAAACTACGCCATAGATGAAATCTTTGACACTGATTTACATCTGAGCCGATGCGCCCTCACCCTGAGAGAACCTGGTGCCTGGTGGCAGGTCAACCTGCTGGGAGTCCATGAAATACGACAAGTAGCAATCACAACAAGCAGCTCACATGGTACGTAAAAAGTTTATCTTTAGAGTAATGGATTTTGCAGTACTGAATATCACTTTTGTGGTAAAAATCAGTTTGAAACTGACAGGATCTCAGACTTACCACAATGCAGCGGGAACAAAAATGTATCTAGAAATATTTTGTCTCCTGCAATGTCTCCTGAAACGCAGTCTAACGTTGCAATCTGATTGGTTGGGCTCCCCACAGAGCCAAGCACATTGCCTGCATACACAAACTCATTTACATAAAACCTTTTTTTTTTCACACCGTACTATTATAAAATGTCCATGATAATCAGAATAGATAAAACAACTAGCCCTTAATAAGTCAGCGGCAGTACTTCAAACATGACAAAATAAAATAGTCAAGGAGTTTAAAAAAATCCACTAGCTGGCTCATATGGCTTCCAGTTGTAAAATGATGATGTTTACACTCCCCACCAAAGATGAATAAAGGGCTCTGTCGACCTAGCAACTAGCTTATTTACGCAGCTTTATGCATTTTGCATCACGCAGGAGAACGATTGAGCCACTTCTACATCAACGTGAGCAACAACTCTGACGGCAGCTTTTCCCAGGAGTGTGCTTACGAATCTGAACCCTTCAGGAATGCAGAAACAAAAGTTTACATGTGTGAAGACGTCATCTACGGCCAATTCGTTCGGATAGGCTACCGGAAAAACAAGACTGAAGCTCTACAGCTGTGTCAAGTTCAAATTCAAGGAAGCAGGTTTCATTGACGAAATCTAATTCATAAATGGGTCAAATTCTGTTAAGTAATTTTATTGAATGGCTGTTAAAATTAGAATATTTTAATCAGGTGTTCGTTTACTGAATCTGGCTAAGGATGGAATGACGTACCAATCATCAACTGCATTCTAACATTTTGCAGTGGGTAAGTTTATATAACTAAACATTGGATTTTTAACTTGCAATGGCGAATGAACAGATGGTGATATTTAAAAAATAATCTTAATTCTACTCAAATCCTACAAGAAAACATTTTATGTACTTTTCATTTATTGCAAAAGTAGCGGCAATTGGATTGTACATTGAGAAGTAGAAGTACCTCAACCAAGAAAACACTTCTGATAAAATGGATAAATGAATATTCACAGAAATCTCTATCAAAATATTTTTATACTAACAGACGGAAACTTTACCACAACCGACTCTATGTGCGCGCAAATATCTGGGGAATCGGTTGTCTGGTGGGTCGTGGATGTCAGGGGACCACACAGAATAACAAGAGTTTCCATTACAAGCGGAGAAAACAACAGTAAATATCACACTACTTGTTACTAACTGCTTTCGATTCAAGAGATGTTCTTGTAATGCCACTAAAATCATTAGGTACCAGCAGAGTAACAATTACGCATATCGATCAGGACCTGGTCTTGATCCAGCTGCACAATACCCTGAGCGAATGATAAGTCTGCGTGATCGATACTCACAATTTGTTCTTTATTGTGTTTAGATAATCGGATGTCCAATTTCTTCATACGAGTTGGTGACACCTTCGATGAAACATTTAATCCCGTGGGATATGAGGAGTGTTCGCATGTGAGCAACCCAATAAAGGACGGAGAAACGAGACAATTCACCTGTCAACAAGTTAGGATAGGTCGCTACGTCGCAATCCATTTCGCAAGCAGCATCGTTGAGCCACTATCGCTGTGTGAAGTGCAAGTTTACTCAGACATAGGTAAGTTCTAGTTCTGTGTGAGCATCAGCTTACATGACAACATATTTGACCCATCTTTGATCTGTAACAAATCGAGATTTGTTTAGCCATCAGAATTTCTTAGAAATGTAACTTTTATCTTCAGCACTGCTCACCCCTAACATAGCAAGGAATGGCATCGCAACGCAGAGTTCAGATTACTACAACCCTGAGCGTGGAAATCCAGACTACGCCTCTTATGCCATAGACGGAGACTTTAGCACCAATATGAACGGGATTGGTAGATGCGCCCATACTAAATGGAATGCGGGCGCCTGGTGGCAGGTGGATCTGAGAAGAAGTTTTCAGATACACAAAGTTTCCATCACAACACGGGACTTTAACCCCCGTAAGTTTCACTCTTTAAATGCGGTACCTTACCTCAGTAATCAAAAATAGATTCATCTGAATATGAACCCATTGGACCCAGAAGAATTATTCGTTGCTGACAGGAGTAAGACATCAAACATCTTTACTTCAGAAATTAAGCCCTTTTCCAAAAAAAGTTGCGTGTTGATCATTCTTTCGTACACATGCAGCATTAGTTACATATGAATGTTTTCTAAAGATGAACAGGGAGTAGTTCGAATAGGAATAATTTTCTGGAATTATTAATGACGTTGGACTTGCAAAGAGAGAGAATGTTTGACATCTCTAGCAACCAATGTTATTATTTTCTATCAGTTTGTCTTTGACATCTGTTTAACTTTACAACGGCAGACACTTTGCGGATGATATACATTGACGTGAGTAACAGTTCGAACGGCAGCTCAGCTCACAATGTGCAAATGATGCGGTTCCTTACAAAAAGGCAGAAACGAGGATTTACACGTGTCCATCCAATATTTATGGTCGGTTCGTAAGAATACGTCTCGGCTCTAATGACAGTAGAATCTTGCAACTGTGTGAGGTACAGGTCCAAGGCGGTACGTTTACTAGTTTTGAAAGATACCTTGCAGTCAAATGTCAACAAATATGTGTTGGGCTTATTGGGACTGGGGAAGGAGGTTAAAAATAGCAATGTACAACATTAGTGAGTCAACTACTTGTTTATTTATTGCATCCATTGTCACACAGAATCGTTGAATTGGAATCTTGCTGAAGATGGTAAAACTTTACAGAGTTCCACATACGATCACATCAGTGAAAAATCCTTTGGTTCTCAACTTGCTGCAGGTAAAGTCTTAATATGTACAGCATAGTACATCCCACAAGTAAACATAATTGCACAACAAAAAGAGGAATCGCATTAACAATACGAATTATACCGATAACAGCCCTGTGTCTATTCCTCTCGTTTCCGTACTGATCATTCCAGACTTACTGATCATTCTAGACAAGCTCCAACTGGAGCTGGGGAGGGGACGAGACCGGTCCCCTACTCACCTGGCCAAGGGGGCATGGGGGATTCCCCCTGTGAACACACACACACACACACACACACACACACACACACACACAAACTACTTTCCATCGTACTTCTTACGTGATCGGTAATAACACCAACCTCAATGTGTGCTAGTTAAAATGTGCATTATTTTCTGTTGTAGACGGGAGCCTCGACGAGCACAGTTTTGACTGTTCAGTCACGGAAACAAATGACACAGGGGCCTGGTGGGTCGTGGACATCGGTTCGGTTCACAGAATAAACAGTGTTTCAATAACAAGTAGCTCTGTTTACAGATGTAAGTCAATTTGTCAGAATAGATGGGTCATATTATTATCACTCCATTAATCTAGATCTATTTTCTAAGAGAATAGGCAGCTAAAATTTCAGCAAAAATTGGCAAAGAAAATGGCAATATTTCAAGTGGATCTTCAAGTCAAAGTACATATGAGAGATTGCGTTGCTCAGTTAAAGAAAAATGAAACCTTTCAACATTGATACTTGAATTTTTTACTTCCAGCACCGAGTTTGTCTGATTTCTTTATTCGTGTTGGAAACAGTTTCGTTTCTGACTCCAATTTTGACCCAAGAACTTACACCGAATGCTGGTACCAGGTGGATTCCTTACCACCTGGAAACACTGTGGAATTCTCCTGCTCAGAAACCATAACTGGCCGCTTTGTACTGATTAGTTATCCTGCCAACAAAAGAGGGCGACTCACCTTGTGCGAAGTGGAAGTTTACTTGGAAGAAGGTACATAACCATTTTTTGTTTTACTTTGGCTATGGTTATCACCCGTGAACCAATTGAAGAAAATGTCTTGTAGTTTATGAATCGAGTTTTTCACAAATGCACAAAATTGGCAATATTGGCATCAGAGGCTTTCCTGAAAACAAAAAATTCCGGCAACAAAATGTTACCCCATCAGGATTGAACCTGGGACCTCTGACAATCAGGTCTGATGCTCTTCTTTATATATGATTCAAGAGCATCTTCAGAGTGTTTTTGGGATTACTGATACTTGTTTTGTACCTTTCCCCTCTTGTCTGACATCAGTTTTGAACTACACTTATCTAACATATTGACTGATCTAACATAGATCTATCGACCACAATACCAGTTCCAAAGGTTCAGAAAAATCAAGTTCTGTAAAATCATAGTGTCTGGTTGATCCAAATGTAAAAGTAGGCAACAAAGAAAAAGCCACTTGGTTTACTTTAGGTTTGCCTGGCATCACTTACATTTATCCTTTATGTTTCAGACTGCAGGTGGACAGGTACAGCTTGTGGGAAAGGGAAACCCTTGGTTCTAACGGGATTAACCGGGTCGATTTCATCTCCAACTTTGTACGATGTTGGAAACTATCCTCCAAATTCTCATTGTTTGTGGGAAGTTCAAGTTCCTGAGTGGATGGTAAGACTCCACGATTCAAACAATCCTACACCCCCCCCCAATTGCCCACCAAAATGTTTCAATTGCATCGATTTACACTGATTAACGACTTCACGAATAGAATTGGCATTTGTTTGATTGGGGGCAATTCGCTAAACTTGTCCCTTTACCGTTTCCGCTCTATTTGAAAGAGACTGTTATCAGTCCGTACTAGTTTTCAAAAGGTTTCATCGGCCAAACATATCCATGACACAGCATCTACATCGAGAAAAAAACTTTCGTTAATTGCCTTGTCGTTATTCTATTGTATTAAAAGGTAATGAATTTTACATTTTCCAGATAATTATCATGGATATTACCATAGTTCAGATGGAAAAAAACGACTCACTTCTTATTTACGAACTTGAAACGCAAAATATCATTTTCAACAGTAATGTCTCCGGATCCACACAAGTCAATTCTACCAGGCAATGTTATTTTTACAGCTTTTAGTGAGAAGTAGGTGGTCGATTTTAAGGTTTAATATGAGGTTTTAAGTGTGATACAATAAAACTAAGTAATACTACTATTTTGTTTGGCAGATCTCGGGTGATATTTGAGTTCACATCAGGTTTTTTTGAAGAAGATACTGGATTTGTCATTAACTATAATGCTGTTCAAGGTAAAATCTTTTGACAAATATTAAGTTGCGAACAGTTAAAAGATCTATTTTAATAAAATGTTGCCTTTATTACAAGTACTTGTCATCGGCATTATTAAGTACCACAGTTTTGAAATTAGAGTTTATGCAGCTTTTCAAAGACAGATGCATGGGATTATACGGATTTATCTCTTTTCAAACAGCTCCCATAAAACTACGTTTTCACGGTAAAAGTTACACAATAGAAGACTCGGTTGATAAATGCAGAGGAAAGGGCGGCGAACAGATGGCCATTAATTATTTATTGGTATTGTATCATATTCATTAAGAATCACATAATTTTAAAAGTCAGAAACACATCGGTAACCATACCACAAATGTCACAGGCCGCACAGCCTGGAATCCTTTCGCGACCAGGAGATGCCTTTTTAAATGAGCCACAAATACTTAAGTTTCTTTTATATCACAGTTTATTGCCCACATGATACATAAAGTCAATCACAGTTGATAAAACCCTTTCGGCACAGCAAATTAAACCCTGAAGCAATAGTGTTTTAAGGGGGCAAAAGCCTCCACTTAACTAAAATGATAAATAATGAAAGCCATTTTGAGTTACCTTATAATTAATTAAATGACAAAGTGAACCAAAAATATTACAAAGGGCACTAAGTAAAATTAAATAAATTACCACACAAGTCATTCCATGAAATGGCAAAATAAATGTAACCAAATATCAATGAGTAAACAACAAATGGTCACAGGAACTCCCTGTGAACCAGAACCAATAAAACCAAAATGCAATTACTGTACCTGGAATGC
>JBCAUG010244020.1:0-55564 GCA_038406175.1 Haplosyllis leylae
GTTCCGGGCTCGTCAAGGCGAGAGCCTCTGATTGGCTAGGAGCGCCCTGATCACGTGAAGGCTGCGTGACGTAAAGGGCGGGAAGCCTTTCATTGGTCTAGAGAGCCCTGGCGACCATGACGTCAGAGACGTACCGGAGGCGTCCCGTAAGGATCGCAACGTTCCTACGATAGGCGTTCTGGATTAGATCTAGACCGCCCGTAATGTACCTGTAAGGCCCTCGCCTGCAAGAGAGAGCTTGCTCACTCAAGAGAGGAGGCCTGCCTGCTTCATAGAAGGTGCTTGCTGACCGGAAACGGAGCCTCTGCAAGAGGCCGCCGCCCCCCAACCTAGGCTGGCTTGGAAAAGGAGGGGCCGCATTTTTAGCGGCACCACATATATACATGTTACGCCCTTTCATGAAAAGTTCAAGTGTTACGCCCTTTCACGGTAATGATAGTTTGTTTCACCCTTTCGTGATTGTTTCACTTAGGTATTAAAGTAACCAAGCTTTATACCTCTTTTGAAATAAAATTGTAGCATATCTTGCACCACCAGTGCAACTACACTATAATGTGTTCTAAGTCAATCTTACACGATCTTCAGGTTACCGAAAAAAGCATAATCTCAAATAAAGAATGATGAACAATATTATTAATGGTTCGGTTACAACCTTTAACTTTTAACAAGAAACATTTAAATAAAAAGGAGCCACTCTGGCTCTTTCTATACACGTATAATAATTGTTCATGTAAAATTGTCAAACAACAATAAGCATCGTCAGACGATTAGAGTACCGTCTTAGTAAAAGTTACGAATACATAAAAGTTACAAATACTCAAGCAGAGTAAGGTCCTCCTTTACCATCACAAACACACTGATAGTACTACAAGGCTGAGCGTTTAGCACTTGCGTTACGCCCTTTAATGAGTTAAAATGACGGTGAATCGCTTCTTTTAGGGGCTTTGTCACAGTTTTTCTTATGTCTCCTGACCTGCATCCTATGTTTGTATGCCTCGCAGCATGTACGTACTGATGTCGCGTGAGTCCAGAAGGAGTTGTGAATGTCATAGTACACTTGCTACACTGTAGGACGGGGTGTCTCCTCTTGTAGTGATCGTTTAGTTTCATTGTGCTGGATTTGTGAATCCCGCACTTGGGACATTTGAATAAATAATACATAATCGCTTTATTTGTAGAGTAATACGGAAGACAGACAGTCCGTTTGGAGGGATACAGCTAATATTGTGTGGGGACTTCTTACAGTTACCTCCCGTGACGAAAGGGACCGATAAAAGAAAGTTTGCATTTGAGGTTAGAGGCCTTTGGTCAATGATCGCATTATGTCTATTGTAATATGTACATACTATTTGAACGTAATTTGCAGTAGTTTTGTGTAATCTTGATAAAATGATCAACGAGCCTTTGTTTTGAGTTAAAGTCAGTGTTTGGAAGAGGAAAACAAAGTCAGCGCAAAGGTTTCGCCTTTCTGTAGTAAATGGAGACCAGAAAGTCAGTGCATGAATTTCCCCTTCATGTGAGATTTACTATATGTAAAGGATGTAACATTTTGCAAGCAATATGCAATAAATAAATATTTAATCATGGCAGTCTCGAGCGTGGCGCAGGTGTATTGATAAGAACCTGGAGTTAACGACCGTCAGAAGACAGTCGGACCAGAAGTTCATCAAGATACTACAAGACGTGCGGGTTGGCAGGTAAAATTTTATCGGCCTATGTTCGGAAAGATACTTATGAAACACTTCTATTTCCCAACGAGGAATTTTTGGGTTATTGACGTCTCCAGGTCTTGAGCCCCAAAATAGAGTAGACAGTGTTAAAAGATTTCCAAACTTGTTGTCAGGGCGTGAGAGCGTTGTTTTGTTGTGTGGTAATAATCATGGTTAATTACGTTCGGAAAGTACATGAGGAAGTTATTGAAGTTTTTTTTCGTCTTTGTAACGCCTTTTGAGTCCAAAAATTAGAAATGAGTATTATTTTTCACAACTTGACCAGATTAAATGACTAACACAGTATTAGTCGCCATACAGAATGGTATCGATTGCCGCCCCCCTCCCCAAAGAAAAAACAAGAAAAATGTTTTCCCGTTCTCATTTAGATGTTCGCAGGAGGTATGCGATACTCTCACAGCAACGACCCGACACAGTTTGGATACAGACGGTATCCTGGCAACGCGGCTGTGTACACACAAAGAAGACGTGGATCACATCAATCAAATACAAATCAATAAACTGAAAGGTAAAATGTCACTCATGACAAACTGTGCTACATTAAGTTTTGTATTCGAATTACCATATATTGTGTAATATTAGATCAGCTGACAAATCAATACATATGTTACTTGTATCATGTTTATCGAACCTGTTTGCCAATTAAATTTTAGTGGAGAACATGATAAAACAGACTGAATTTCTACCGGTACTCCATCTGTCCGTACAACCCAAATAAATCTGAAACACACTCGAAAAGTTTTGAATTTAACGTAGTGTAAGCAATGACAAGTGTTTCAATGGTGACAGGAGTAAACGCGCGTATGTTGCATCGTTGAAAGACTCAGCCGTACTATATTAAGGCTTCGTTTACATGTATCGTAAATGTCGCCGCTTTTGTGAGCGGCGCCTTTGATCTTTTTAATGTCATGTGTTGACTTTGACGGTACATGTAAACGAGCCTCCAACTCTCACAATATCTGACAATGACGTCTATGCAGGTGTTTCAAAAACATATGAAGCCAGCGACAGTGACCCGGGCCTTCGAGCGACAGTGGATGCGCAGTGCCCGGTTAAATACAAACTGGAGCTCAAGGAAGGAACGCAGGTATTTGGACAATTTCACTGTGAACAATCAAAGAAATAATTCCCCACCAACTGTCATGTGCATAAGTAGCAAGCGGGACAAATTCAAAATGTTTTGTCTTTCTTCTGCTTTATTCCATGTAAAGGAGACTAGCACACCAAATTAGACTAAAAAGACCTCCTGTGCGAACGGTAGAGGCATACAGCCCGCGTGTTTCCCCTATCCTGGGGAGGGGGCGGTACCTTTAGTCCAGCGGGAGGGGGTACCCTGGTCCAGGCCTGAGGGAGGAAGGGGTACCCCCTAGTCGGGGGATCCTACAAGGTGTTATGGGATAGGGATACCCCCGCCCCCAGACAGGACCTAGACAGGAGGTACCCTCCCTCTCCTCTAGACAGGGCCTGCCTGGACAACCTTGAGAGAAGGTATCCCCCTCCCCGTGGACAGACAAGCAAACCGAAAACTTTATCTTTCCACACACTACGTATACGGGAGGTAAATATGTGTAGTATTGCTAATAAAATTTCTAGTATCCATACAAATCACCAGATAGTGGAAGTAATAATAATCGGCTGATGAAGCAACAGTAATTGTAATCTGTACATGTCCGTATTTCTATCATGCTTATCTTTTTCTTTGCACAGGTTATGTTGGCAAAGAACCTGAGCGTGGAGCAGGGGTTGGTGAACGGTGCCCGGGGTGTGGTGACGGGCTTTGAGAGTGGTGTAATGGGGTATCCGGTTGTGAAATTCCGGTGTGGAGTGACCGTTACGATAAGGCCAGTTAAATGGATGTTCAAGGCGGCGGCGGGGATTTACCTTACGAGGAGGCAGTTACCTCTGAAACTCGCGTGGGCAATATCTATCCACAAAAGCCAGGTTAGTGCCACGTTCTTGTTTGTTCTAAAAATTCTTTCAAAGGATATTTATTTTGTAAACACACACTTCTTAAATTCCGTACGCAAATGTGTTTGAACAACATTCTGATGTTTGAAAAATAGATTGCGTGGGTTGATCTTTTGCAAGTCGTAAATAGATATCACGCTTAATTTTAATGGCAAAGACCGTCATAACGTGTTTAGTAAATTTATTTCCTTTAACGTTGCAGGGAATGTCATTGGACTGCGTGGAGATTTCGTTGTCTCGTGTGTTTGAAAGCGGACAGTCGTACGTGGCCCTGTCCCGGGCCCGCAGCCTGGAGGGCCTGCGAGGCATTGACTTTGATAAGCGGTGTGTGCGGGCTAACCCAGACGTATTGAAGTTCTACAGGACGTTACAAATGTCGAGTTGTTTGCAACAAACACGAATGGACAATTATTATTCTACTCAGGCACCATTTTAATGTCTAGTCAAATTACAAACGATACTGCAGCACTTTCGGGGATAGAGTGAGGAAGGATATATTTTCGTTCAATTGTTGTTTTAACGGATACTATTTTATCACATTCCGCCCAGAGACTTGTCTCGATGGAACACAAACAAACCCATGGTTGCATCAGGTTGAAAATCAGGCGAGTGGTGATGGTTATATTTTTGGGTCCCTGTATTTTAACAGAAACTGTGGTTTACAACAATTTTATTGCCCTGGGAATGGTTCGTTCTAATCATTGGTGATTTTGTGTGACGTAGCGGGGCTGTCGTGGTTGCAAACCCTTCATCTATTGTGCATAAGGGATGTCGGACCATATCCTTACATAATGAGGAAATCTGCATATGAATTGGGAGCTGGTTCTATTTCATCACTTGCTATTTTCACTTCACTTTTTGTTGAGCTAATGGCGCATTTTAGAAAATTGTTACGCGTACGTGCAGCATAGAATGTCACAAATTATACATTTTTTACTCACTTTGAATACTCAAAAGGAAAAAAAAATTCAGTGAGCTTAATTTTTTGTATCGTTTTCTAATCGCTGAATCAGTTTTAATTTGTTAACGATATATATTTAAATACATGGTACATTTTAGTAAAAAGAAACTAGCGAAAAAAGAATGCGCTCTTATCATGGCTGTAACTACTTAGGTACTTTACATAATGATTGATAGATTGTGTTTAATATCTAAATGTCAAGTATTGTGTTATCTCTACTTCTCAAGGCTAAGAACCTGAACGGTATTATCAATGCGTACTTCTGATGTACATTGAACTTCCATTCTTTATTTATTTACTTCGTAATGAACTTTTTACATACAAATGGGGGACCGATTTCAACAAAGGATTTTAATGCGGATGTAAAAGATACCACATGTTGTTCTTACCTCAAAACTTTGTTTACGAAACTTTTGTAAATTCAAGTCCATGCACAAGTGAGCTTTTTATGACACCGTCTCTTGGGTCATCGCCATGAAATGAATATCAACGTTTTGTTAAACGTGGTGCTATTTCATATGATCTCAATCCAGGAATGTCTGTTGTATGTTGTAATGAGTATGTGTGTTTATAATCCAATAGGCAATTTGTATTACATATGAATGAGGCGTCTGCTATTTTAGCAGTGACTGGATGACAGAATAAAGAGAATATTTCCAGACATCTTGTATTTTTCCGAAGACCGAAACTCATACACATATAGAAAGGTCACTCGGACCTATGTATGGCACAGTAACTTCTGCCTTGAAATGCTTTGATCGCCTGCCTTTTACGGCCACTTCATAGTTTAACGAAGGAGTGACCTTTCAAAACAGGAATTACCGTAAGGTGCAAACTAACTATTAAGGTCATTTTGCAAGCAGGATTTTTTTGTACCCACGAAAGGAAAACTGACTGCCCAAAAAGAATACTGTTGGTATTGGCGATGCAAAAAAAAATATATATCAAAAATTGTTAGAATACCCATTGTTATTAATTGTTATTATATCCACAAACAAAATAATGCGTACATAACCTAAATGCAAATAGTCTTTTATTGGGTGTTTCATATCAACAGTAAGTTGTCTGGAAAGGTAAAAATGCACGAAACGTAGATCTTGTTTTTCTGAAACAAAATACCAGTAGGCTTTGGTGAGAAAGAACTAGACGATCTATTAGTCCCAGAAATAGACATGTCTGACATCACAGACGCTTGCTTTTGTGAATGCGCACACGAGCGGCAATAATTTAAACAACCTTGGCACATACTGAGGGTAGTTAATAATTTGTATCTTTTTTTTCTCCCATTTCATGAATATTCGCAGACCCGGAAGTTTCTTCTTTCCGAAGGTATTATTGACAAAAAAACCTTGCTTGGTAACAAGGATTTGTGCGTCACATTCAAAAGCTTCCTCAGTGAAACAAAATAAGGTGATTTTCATGCTAATTCGTGCATGAATATCGTACAGATATGTTTGGAATAAACATAATGGATTATGGTTTTATTTAAACAGATATGGCAACGATACAGATGGCTCGAATGTGATTGGCCGCATATTAAAATGGTGGATGCATGGTTTATGGTTATTTGAGTAATCTCTGTCACAAAGGAAAAAACCACCATGTTACATCAGAACAGAACAGAAGGTTGGCCATGATGGGGAGAAGAAATCGAGGGACAGGGAAGATAAGTGCCAGATAGTAACCGCAAGATGGGCTGAACAAGACTTGTAGAAGAAAAGAATGAATGAGGTAAGTACTTCGCACGTAATACAATGTAATAGCATTACAAGTTGTTGCCTAGTGAACATGCATTCGAGACTATTGACATTCTGGGCAGCATCTCCTTTAATATGTGATTTATGTATGACAATCTGACGATACGTACAATTGAAATAGATACATTGAGTCATATCCTTTTGTGATAGTTCATTATTATTTTTTGGAGGATTCAGTTCTCGCACAAATTTGTGATAGTTCATTATTATTTTTTTGAGGATTCAGTCTCGCACAAACAATTTATCAGTGAAATTTTCTTTTACTGCAAAAACACAAATATTTTCAAAGCTGCGAATTGAACTTTTTTTTTTTTTTGCAGCTTTAGCTGTTAGCTGCGGAAGCTTTCGAAAATCATAGATCAGCTTTCCGCAAGCAGTAACTTATTTTTACCGTAATGTTCGGAAAATACTTCATTGAATATTCAGTGTACGAACATTTTGTAGTCAATACTATGTTGCCATTCAATGATTTATTTATTTAGTTTTGCATTGAAATCTTGTGTTTATGATTTCTATTGACAATATAAGTTAGTATTAGAGATTTTCCAATTGAAATTTCAGTTGTTGAATTAAGGTGAATGTCATTAATAGACAACAACCGAACTTTTCTGTAAACAAATACAAGATTATCTACAGTCTGTACTTACCTTAGAGATTCATTCTTTTTTTTTTTGGAAGAAAGATGGTAAAGATAGGGTCTCTTGACACTTGCATATATTTTTGTGTGTGGGTCCGTTCATTTTCACTTTCAGTAACTTGTTTGTAAAGCCAGGATATCTTACTGCTCTCCCCTCGCCCTCAAGGAGTAAATTGCTTTTTAGATTTTGTTTGACCAAAAAGTTAACATTTTAGAAAAATATTAAAAATAGAGAAACATTTTCCCACTATCATCAAATTAAAATGCTGTGTAGGAAATCTAACCTTGGCAAGTTGATTTTCATCCAGGCAAGTTAAATGTGAAGCTACTCAATTGGACAGACAAGTTGAAGTGAATTATTAAGTTGCGCACTTTTAAAATAGCAAACGAACGTCATTGATAACGGCCTAACTGTTAGGCAGTGTTACTCACTTGCACGAAAAGTGTTCATTTTCAGGATAGGAAAGATAAAGCTTGGATTTATTTAAGTATGTGGACTAATTAGTTTTCAGTTTCTTGTTTACGTGTTTTAACAAAATAAGAGTTGACTTTGAAAGTAGTCCAAGATTTAATAACCTGTTACGAAAATCGAACGTGACTCAATGTGTAGGCTCCAAATGACAAAAATATAAATAGTTAGCAACGACTGTTGCTTAGTTCTTTCACAGAAACAGTGCCACACGACTTCCTTTCAGTCGCACCTTCTCAAGAACGAAGACACTTATCTGCTCAATATGTGTCTGTCTGTTGGGTTCGTTGGTTGGCTGTTGACAGTTAGAAAAATGTTCAAGTCTCCAAAATTTCATCAGATTAAAAAAAAATCCAATTCCAAAACCAAAATGTGTTTCAGGACATTCTGAGCAGATTTGAGTCCCTCAACACCCCCCCTCCCCGCCTCATATGAGCTTGGTTCTCTGCAGATTTGGCTCGATACACTTTTAGATCCTCATCATCTCACATCACATCTCACTCTTCATCTTTATTTTGTTTAATCTCATTATCTCTTTTTAAATTTTTCTATCTTAAGCAACCGATTCCTTCGCTTGCTTACCTAAAGGAAAGTTACGATTAAATTAAACCACAGAATCAGATGGGTGCGACACAATGCTGGGAAGCATTCTTGTTTTGTTTTACCAGAATCTCCGTCTTTCCAGTATATTGTCTTTCCACAGGTTTAACCATGATCGATGTTCAGACGTATAGACGTAGGATTGGGAGCGCCCCTGGCCTCATGAATAAGATCTTACAACGCAAAACAGCAAAACTCACTGCCTGGCGTGGAAAATCTCATCATGAAGACGAAGATCTGATCCGGAAAAAATTGAAAACCGTGACGCTCCCTCAGTTTTCTTATTTTCTGCTCATTCTACTAGTCATCTTGTTAACTGTCTCAAAGTTCACTGTTTTCAAGTCACAGATTCGGACGGAACTTACTTGTAACGCTTTTACTGGACACTTAATGCTCATTCATGACGAAGCTGATGCCTTTCTAACGGAGACAGTGCAGTTTCAATATGTTGCTCTGCGCTGTTTCTGTCAAACATTGGCGCAGTTCATTTTATTGCCATTCTCCTTCTGATAGCTGGAGTGGAGCCGAATCCAGGCCCCATGGTGGAAACGGAAAACCGTAAATCAGTTGAAAAATCCTCTAAAACAGAGGATGGCAGATGTGATGTCTCCGAGGTTACCAGAAACGAAAGCATCACCTCCACCATCAGCACTCACACCACCAACCCGCAACCAGGTGTCGCTCAACGTGTTCTTCCTGAAGAGTCAACATTAAAGGATGAAGAAGCACAGTGGGACATTGACAAAGTTACCGATGACGGAGCCAGTTCAAAGGCTTCCTACCATACCCCGAACTACCGACCCACCAGTGCTGCAGCGACCGACTTTAAAGATCTCACAACAAACCCACTCATCAAACCGAAGAAGACAAACGTGTTCACAACGTTTCTGAAGAAAATTCCCAAATCCTCCAGGTTGATTTCTTCAAATGTGCCTGAACAGTCAAGCAACAGAAATAGCTTCCTCGATACTTCCAGGGCAACGGAAGATTTCATACCTGAAATGGCTGATGACATCTTCACGGAAGAAACTATCCATTTAATTTTCAACAAGAAGGAAGATAATACAGTCAAGCTGAGCGTTCCCAATATGAATATCAACCAGGAAAATCTCGAATTGATCATTGACAAAATTGACTTCCCAAACTACAATGTAAGTGAAATCGACTTGAGTGGTTCTACATTCTGTTCCATGCCCTGGTCTGAACATCCAGACGGTTTTACCAATTTAAAAAGACTACTCTCACATTCCAAGCTACGTTACAGTCTTAAGACAATCAAACTCGACACGGTTGTGTTTTCCGCGCACAGTTCAGGCGGACTCCTGATAAGTCTTAAACACAGGAAGCTCGCATCGCATGACTTGAACATGTTGCACAAGTTGCTCACATCAGTTATGACACATTCTGACGTCAGTTACGTTGACGTTCACAGTTCGACCATTTCCGGAGCTTCCTGGGGATCGTTACCCGACGGACCGCAGTTGCTAGACGACTTGCTGAGACATCCCAGACTTCAAGGTGTATCCATAATAGAACTGGAGAATATAGGTTTGACGAGAACACCTGACGCTGTAGCCAAAAGCCTTCATCATTGTCTCACCGAACTAAATGTCAGCAGCAATGAACTTACAACCATAGACAGGTCAATTGTCTCATGCACATTTCTTCTCAAACTGAATCTCAGCGCGAATAGACTAGTTACGTTACCAGATCCTTTTTCGTTCCCAAACCTACTAGTTTTAAACATTGAGAATAATCCAATGTACGAGATTCCCAACATGCAGCTGCCAAAGCTCGAGGCAATAATAATCGGTGCACAGGAAACAAAAACAATTCATCGGAAATTAGTTGAGCTCTGCGTCACCCTGAAGTGCGATATTCAAGTCAACAAGAACAATGTGAACGAACTGAAGGCGCCAACTCTCAAACAACTGAAGAAGAATCCCGAGAAATATATGGACGGGTACGACAACGGCACCGAGCAGTTAAAAGGTGTTGTATTAATTGCAAACATAACATTTACTGATGTAAAGACTGACCTAGCCAGTGCGTTAATATTGTTTAATCTATATATGATATATATGTCTCAATTAAATACCTGATGACTATACATTATATTTTAATGCAAATACAAAATGGTAAATGCAAATTGAACATTATTTAACTTTATTAGGCTTACTTGATGTACATGGAACAAATGATCCAATGGGACTGCTGCAAGGAACTGAAGAAGTTGAAAACCGCAACATAGCAACAAATGGTAAGTGTTACTTAAATTTGTTGTCATGGTATGTCCGGAGGCTTGTACTTTTCTTTATTTGATCGGCATAACCTGTGGAAAGTGTTAACAGTTGCTTATAAATGATTTCGCAGTTTTCATTATCTATTTAGAGCCTTTGTATTGAAAGCTTTTAAGATCATAAGACAAAGATCAAGATAAAAGGTGAAGGTCATGTGAGCCAAGCAAGCCATAATTGACAGTATTTTTCTTGTGCGCAAGATTAAATTAGAAGAATGCACTTCTCTTGCCATATTAAGTGTATTTAAGATCTATGTTGGCCTTGAATGAAAGTCATTTATTTTTAACACTTTCAGAAATTTTCTTCAAAGCATCGAAATTTGTTTTGAATAAGTTATTTTTAACTGAGGGAAATTTTTGAAGATCTCTTAAAAAATTGCTGTTGCTTTTTAGATCTATGTATTTTTGCTAAAATTTTCAGATGCCACTGTTTTAGCCGAGGAAATATACACTCTGCATCTTACATGCGTCAAAAAGCACAAAGATGACGTGTTTTGTTTGAACCTGAAGGGGGTTTTGCCAATGACGAATCAAAGAGTATGGGCCATCGTATGGATACTAGAAAATAGGACATACAAATTTCGAAAACTAAATTTGACCGGTCAGCCTGACTTTTGTGGGCTTCTGGGGACTGTTAATTTTCAGATTGTTTTGGAATTGCCAGCATTTCTACCTTTGGAGGCAATAGTCTTAGATAAATGCAATTTGGATTGCATGCCGAAATTCGACAATTTTACGGACTTGCAGATCATAGATATATCCCACAACAATTTGTCATCGTTGCCACATTTCGTCCTGAATAATTTACGACAGATACGACTCGAGGGCAATCCTATCCCAGAAATTGACTTTGATCCGAAAAATGTCCCAAACCTCGAACTCTTGTCTCTTGGATCCAATAAAACAGAGATCATTGGCGGTAGATTGCTTAAATTAAGCACCAGTAATGCGAAATTCTGCATTGAAGTCGACCCTAAGTACAGAGATTATTTGATTGTTCCCTTAATTGTTCCATTCTACGCTCGACCTCCCAGTTTTGAACCTGTGGACACTTCAGCAAGTGTGCGTAGTTCGGAATCGATTACTTCATCAAGGACCTCCCGTCGCATGAGTTTACCCGCGACCCTCTCCCGGTTAGACCCCAGAAAAACTAGTTCGGAAACTCCTGCTACACACATAAGTACATTGAGACACTCTCAGCGTAGAATGTCATTAGGCTTCATCACTAAGTCAGAGAAAAGTTCCAAACCGCTTGCGTCAGGGTTCTCAGATACCAGGGATCGTTTACAGAACACACTAGACGTCTCTTACTTTCCCAATAAAGTGAAGGCAGTGTTGGATTACGGATCAATAAAGAATGTTGTGTTGAGGATGAAGGGTATGGTGTATGTATTAGAGGAAGTAAACGTTGAGAAAGATCAGCACACCCTCGTACTAACGTCACAATTTGATTTGTTTGATTTCCTTGGACCAGACAGTTTCAACAAATTTCTCTGGCACGACAGACTTAAACATCTGAACTACCTTTATCTGGACAACTGCAATTTGAAGAAATTCCCAGATCTTGCAAATTTGACTGAACTGAGATATTTGAACATTAGTAACAATTTTATCAAGGAAATTGACGAGACTTTGACGTTTTTGAGTCACCTGCACCATTTAGATATTAGTAAAAATCCCATAGAAAATTTAGATAAGATCGGGAATTGTTTAGTTTTGGATACTCTTAATATAGAAGAGACCCACATTGCAATGCTCGACATTGACTTTACCAATGGAAAACTGTTAAAACTAAACACAATAGAGTGTGGTTCTGAATATCTCAAGTATATTTCTCACGCGACCCTTAGACGAAAACAGATCAACGAGAAAGAGTTTGCAATAGAAGTGCTTAAGAAATACAGAACCAACTTGATCCTTCCAAATTATCAAACTCTCGTAAACCGATCTCTACTGTACGAATATCTCGAGGAGCAAAGTTTGACCGACATATTAAAGAACGATTTGAATCAGAACGAGTATTACGAAGCCCTGATGAATCTACTGAATCAAAGAGACCACACGTTTCCGACCATTGACCTGACCGGACAAGACGTAGGGAGCGAGAGACTACAAGTTATACTCGACAACCCCAACTCTGTATCTCTAACTCGTCTCAATTTAAAGCGGTCCAACTTGAATGTCGTACCAGATCTGACAAAATTAGTCAATCTGGAATACGTAGACATAGGTAGTAACTTGATAGAAAGTTTGAAAGGATTAGAGAATAAGAACTTGAAGACATTAGTAGCTGATGGGAATCTGTTTTCAGTTCTGGACTTCGACCCCAATAGAGTTCCATCCCTGGAGAAAGTGAGTTTCGGATCTGAGAATTGTCAGTCAGTTAGTTTTCAAATTCTCCAGAAAGCATCATCAGGCACTCCTAGGTTAATATTGACAGAGCAGAACACGCAAGCTTTGATAATTCCACCGCCAGATATACTGGAAAACCCCAAAGAACTCGAAGCTTATGTACGAAATACTGAAATGACACTAAATCGGTTTAACACATCAGAACCTGAGAAGCAATACGAAAGTATTTTGTGGACAATAGAGGAAAATAAGTCAGTCAGTTTCGATGTTTTAAATCTTGCAGGAGAGAGTGCGTTTAGCAAAGCTGTTGGGTTGTCAGGGTTCCAAAGTATAATAGGTAAAATGCTTAAAATGACAATGCTTGATCTATCTGAATGTCAGTTAGACAGAATACCAGATATAGAAGTTCTATCTGAATTGCAGATTTTGAAGTTGGAAAGAAATAATATCAGTAGTGTTGAGACCATCAGGAGTAAGTCAGTTGTTGAGGTTGACCTTCAGTGTAATCCCATCCCCGGTATCAATCTGAACAGAGACTCCATCCCATCGTTAGAGGTTCTGAATATTGGTTCCCCCCAGACGAAGTATGTTTCCCTGAATGTACTGGGAGAGGTTAGTGCAGGGACTCTAAAAGTGAATTTAGCTTCGGAACACACGAACTCTCTGGTCTTTCCACCCGCCAGTTGCATGTCAGATGCGGTATCTCTCGCTAGTTTTCTTGATAGGGCTTCTTTAGATCTGGCAACAGTATCTATCGAGGAAAGAAATGGTGCTTTAAGGTGGGTTTTGAAAAATTCTGGTTCTGCATTGAAATCTTTGAACATGTCGAATTTTACTGATAATTTTGAAACTATTTCCGATTTATTTGGAATATTTGAAGAAGAGAAGGACAAACTGGTGCAACTTCGATATCTTGAGGCACAGAATCTTGGCCTGAAATCACTTCCAGATTTATCCACCTTGAATAATTTGTTAACAGCAGATTTCAGTAGTAATAACATAGAAATCATGGAAAGCACAAGTGGTCCTGCGAGCCAGTCTCTCAAAGACCTTAACCTCTCACTGAACCCAATTGTGGCATTTAATACAGATTTCAGTGATTTCCCTGCTTTGGAGAAGCTTAGTTTGGGATCTCCTCAAACAAAGTACATTTGTCATCCGTTGCTGATGGCAATGTCGAAGTTAGATGTGAAACTTCACGAAAGCGTTGAGGGTTCTCTGCTGTATCCAACGTACAAGGTTGCCACGAACAGAGAAAGTCGACGAAAGTTTACTGAACGAAAAGAATTGAATCTGAAAAATATAGAAATCTCAGATAAGAGGGAAGCATTCAATTGGTGTTTGAAAAACTACAGAGTAAAGTTCAGGTCTTTGCGCTTGTCAAAGGAGGAAAATCTTCTTGAAGATTTTGGAACGAGTATCTTCGATTGTTTGGAGACATTCGAATGTCTCCACGATTTAAAGGAAATATATCTGGATGAGTGTGGCCTAGAAATTGTTCCTAAACTGTCGTCGTTGCACCAGCTAAAAGTGGTCGATTTAAGCCAAAATAAGATTGAAAATGTAGAAACTGAGAATTTGCCAAGCTCGCTCAAAGACATCAGGCTGGAAGGAAATCCGATTCCATGTTTAGATATAGATTGCGAAAAGTTCTCAGATTTGAAGTCGGTAGGATATGGTTCTGAACGTTCCCATTATATTACGACTTGGCTAGCAAGACTGGCATGTAAGTCTAAATTAACCATTGACATCCCTGAGGAGTATGGGACATATTTGTACATGCCATCAGCTATAGTTTTAAGAGATAGAGAAAAGTTAGTGAGGTACATTGAAAATCCTGAGAAATATTTGACAGACGTTGTTGTTGAGCACAGATCGGAGGCATTGCAGTGGTTGTTTACCTCCAGTAAGTCTGACCTCCTTGATTTGGATTTCACAGTGCAAGACTGGTTGTTCAGGCCCGACAGTCATGTGAGCACCAGTTACATTAACGTTCAAGGTGTAAACTCTCTGAACCTTAGCGGCTGCGGAATAAAAGTATTGCCAAGACTGAATGGGATGTCTGGACTCAAAAAATTAAATCTTTCTAATAATAGTCTGATGGAAATAAATCCTGAGGTCGCCATGTCATCACTTCAAAGTCTCGATATGACACAGAACCCAATACATGAAATAGATTTTGATATCAGCATGTTTCCTGAATTGGAACATTTGACATTTGGTTCCACTGAAACAAAATTCGTAAGTATTAAATTGCTAAACCAAACCCTAACGAGACAATTAACACTCAGTGTGCTTGACATACTGCACAGACAATGCTTGTTATTGCCATCTTGGAACACAATCGAAAATGGTAGGGATGCTGTTCAGGAGTACATTTCCAGTAAAGTCTTTGGTCATCATGTTCGCACATTGCGAATGACGAGGACAAGAGGAAGGCGATCTCCTGGCAGTTAGATAAGTACGAGAAGACATTCACAGTTGTTGACTTCTCTTGTGAAGCCAATTTTTGCCATTGCATTCAACAAGATTTACTTCCTACCATATTTGGTCACGAATCATTACGGGTTGTTTCAGAAGTAAACCTTTCTGGTTGCCATCTGGATTTGATTCCAGACTGGAGTGGAATGCGCAGCTTGACATGTGCAAATCTCAGCGGAAACAACTTCACAAACATCCCACCAAGTCAATCACTGCAAACACTTAATGTGGTGGACTGCCAAATTAAAGTCTTGTCGCTTGAAAAGAGTGAATTTCCCAACTTGAGGAACATTACGGCAGGCTCTAACAGTTTGGAATTCATAACCTTCGAAACGTTAAAGAAAGTGACCGTTGTCGAAAGATACCATAAATCACTGATAATGCCACCAGCATGTGTGTTCAGCGAAAACGAGACTGATACGTATTTGGAAGCACCAGAAAAATACCTGGTTCATGTAGATGGGAAACTTTTAGCGCCTGCTGCTGAATGGCTCTTTAACGATGCTGATTTTAAGTTCAAAGAGTTAAATTTGTCAGGGCAAGGAGGTATATTCAAGCTACGTACGTCAGGACCTCCACAAATTCTACAAGGTAAAAATTTGCACAATGTGACACTGTTGAACGTCAATAATTGCCGTTTAGATGCTTCCATTTTATCAGATCTGAAACATTTACCCGATCTCCAGACTCTTCTTATTTCCAACAATGATTTGACCGACTTATCAACTTTAGAACATCCTAAATTAGCCAACATAGATGTCACAGGGAACCCAGTACCCGTTGTGCACGTTGACTTTGAACACTGTCCAGATTTGCTGAAAATAAACGTAGGATCGTTGGTAACACGGGCTTTGTCACTAAAGGTAATGGAACAAATTTGTTCAGACAAATTACGGGTTCATGTAGAGGATTCATACAAGACCAACATGATTATTCCTCCACCATACATAGTAAAGAACAACTTAAACAAAGATAAAGTAGAAGAGTATTTAAATGGTGGTGTTTTTGATGTTTCATGGTTTTTGTCAGATAGTTTCATGAAAGAGGAAGATTTAGTTGGTTCCCTTTTGGATATTCTATCAATGGACAAGCGAAACTTGCGTGTGTTTAGAATGTGCAACCAGCCAGACTTTGCAAGTAAGATAGGTCCCCACATTGACGAGTTATTGATATGCTCATCCCTTGGCAACATTGAACAGCTTGATTTGAGTAACAACAACATGAAGCACGTTCCATTGTGTTCAAGTCTTACAAAGCTACATACCGTAAAACCTTGTTTACACGTAACGTCTGCGTCTGCGTTTGCGTCAAACGTCATGAATGGGTTCTATAGCAACAAGTGATAGTGTTTACACTTAACGTCTCAATTATCAAGAACGGGACGGCGAAGATCAAAAGAAAACGCAAACGCAAACGTTAAGTGTAAACCAGCCCTTAATCTGTCCGGAAATAGTCTTGGTGACGGAACAGGTACATTCCAGAATAGTATCAATGCGTTAAGATCCGTAACTCACTTAAACATCAGCCATTGCCATCTGGATCAGTTACCCAATCTTACCCAGTTAGTCAGGCTTGAATACTTAGATATGAGTCATAATACCGTTGACTCCCTGGAGAATCTAGAAAACATGTCACTCAAGAGACTTATTTCCAATGACAACATGTTTCCTGTTTTAGATGTTGATCCCACCAGGGTACCGTTGCTGGCTGATGTCAGGTTTGGATGTGAGAAATGTAGGTTTGTCAATTTCCAAGTTCTTGTGAAGGCATCAACCAATGATTTGAAACTTCAGATATCAGAAGAAAGTAAGAGATTTTTGATGATTCCACCTCCAGACCTTCTAGATAACAAAAGTGATCTGTTGGCATACGTTAAGAGTACAGAGTTGAGTCTAGATAATTTCCACACGTCCGATCCCAGAAAGCAGTGTGAATGTTTGTTGTGGGCAGCACAAAACAACCCCATTGAGTTTGACAGCTTGAACTTAAGCAAAGAAATAGCTTTTTGCCAGCTTCTGGGAATTCCGGAATTAGAGAACGTCTTGTCCAAACTGACAACCATTAAAAACCTTGATCTTTCTGCATGCAAGTTGAAAAGTATCCCTTCCATCAAGTCCTTAACGAAGTTGAAGAGACTACAGTTAGCAGGAAATAATATTTCGGAATTTGAGGATCTTATGAATGAAAGTGTTGAGGAAATTGACTTTCAGGGCAACCCAATAACAGGAATAGACTTCAAAAGCGAATTTGTACCTGCTTTGCAGCATCTTAAATTCGGTTCAGCGGAGACGAAGTATATTACTTTGAATGTTTTAGATCAGATATGCGATGGTTCTTTGAAAGTAGATGTTTCTAAACAGTTCGAAGAAGCTCTTGTGTTTCCTCCCGGTCACTGTATTAGAGATAAAGAACGACTTGCACAGTTTGTTGATTTGGCTTCTTTTGATCTGACGACAATATGTGTAACTGAAAAGAAAAATGCGCTAGAGTGGGTATTAGTTCATTGTGGTTCCTCACTCAAATCCCTCCGACTATCGAATCATGGACCTCAGGATGATGTAAAGGAAGGAAGTCTCTGTTCAACTGAAATCATATCTGTTTTACAACTCGAACAATGGTGCTTGTGGAATCTAAAATACCTGGATATGTCGAGACTTGGTCTCCGTTCTGTACCAGATTTGACAACAATAACAAATTTGATAGAAGTTGATCTGAGTTACAATCAGATAGAGACTACACACGATGTTCAATTACCCTTGAGTATTGAAATTCTACACATTGAAGGGAACCCTGTCAACAGTGTCTCTCTTCCTCCCCACAATTTAGACAAACTCCGAAAAATACATTGTGGTAGTGGTCAGAACTATTGCATAACGATTCCCATTATCGACAGAGTTAGACAGGCAAAGTTAGAGCTACTGATTTGTGATGAATTCCAGGGATCAATGTTGATGCCACCCAATAATTTAATGACACAAAGTGCGAACCTAGACCAGTACGTTAAATGTCCAGAGAGGTATATTAGTGAAAGATACTCTGAAGAAGAAAGATGGAAGGTACTAGAATGGCTTCTGAGTGAAGGTGGCAAGGAATTTACGTCACTAGATTTCAGTAGAATGGATTGGGTTTTTAACAGTGGTGACCTGAAAAGTTTTATTGAAAAAGCAGTAAATTCACCCAGATCTGCAATTCGACATCTCAAAGAGATAAATGCGAGTAGCTGTAACATTGAAAGCTTGAAACAGATGGAATGTTTTCCAAACATTGATGCATTGAATGTTTCGTCTAATAATTTGACTGGTTTATCGGACTCTACGTTCAGTTGTCTGAAGACCTTAGATATTATCAACAATCCCATAAAAACGATAGATTTTGATCCCAATAGCTTTCCGCAGTTACAACTGCTCACATGTGGTTCTGAACATACCAGATTTGTCACCAATGGAGTCCTCTATCTTTGTTGCACAAGAGATATCCAGATACAGATAATGAAAGAACACAGAGACAACCTCTTGATGCCATGCTGGGGAGTTATCGAAAAGGGTAAAGATTCCATCAAGACATGGGTAGATAGTACTGAATTTAGTTTGTCACATGTAGAGTCTGATGACTTAAAACTGGAGGCGTTGAAATGGGTTGCGGACCAGTGTGAGAAAGAATACACTGGCATCAATTTCAGTAATGAAGCTTCACTATTTGAAAAGTTTACAATAGAAATAGGCCAGATTTTGTCCAGTTCGGCATTCAACAAAGTCACTACTGTTGATCTCAGTTCGTGTCGTTTGGATTGCATAGACTTTGTCGGTGCTTTAGCAGAGTTGAAATATTTAAATGTCAGTAACAACCAAATTCGCTCTATTCCTGAATGTACAAATTTGAAGAAAATTGATATCAGTGAAAATGACTCACTCATGAACAACTACAACGCACTGGATGTGGACTTCACGAAATGTTCTGAACTTAGCCACATTGTGGTGGGCTCGTCTGAACTCAGATACATTAATTTCTCGGTTCTACAGAAGGGCAACGTAGAGATTGTGCTGCCGTATAAGAGAGAATTAGTTATGCCACACCCAGACATTCTGAAAAACAATGGTCAACTAAGCACGTATCTCAAGTCACCTGAGATATTTGTAAAAGCTGAAGAGCAAGTTGATGCGTTTTTCTGGCTTTTAAACCATTCAGACTTTGATTTTAAAGTACTGAACCTTTCTGGACAGTCTCTACCCATTGAATCGGTTCTTTCATGTCGCAATGTACAAAAGATCCATACCCTGAACCTGGAAAATTGTAATTTGACTGAATTACCACATGTTGAACATCTGGCATCACTTTTGACTCTGATTATTGACAAGAACCAAATTCCAAACTTTTCTTCCTTAAAGAATACTGTGTTGCAATCAATTTCTATGGCAGGAAATCCTACCACGGAAATTGTACTAAGCAGACCAAAGTGTCCTTCTTTGAGACATGTCATATGTGGTTCAATTTCTACAAAATTCATTCACATTGATGTCTTGAAGTTAATTGCTGAAGAAGAATTACAATTAGAAATGACAGCAGAACACTTGAAGAATATTTTGATTCCACCATGCTCGATCTTGACGAATCCAGATGACCTGAAACGGTATGTAAAGTCCACAGATTTTCAAATGGCTTCTTACAAAAACGTAGGTCAGGAATCCGACACTATTCCAGTCAGTACTATTGAATTAATTCTGGACAATGAAAGAAGAAAGATCAATTCTTTTGTTTTGTCTGACGAAAGTGAATGGTACGCTGAGATTGGTTCTGAAGGCTTAGAGCGAATCCTGAAACACAAAACGTTAGAGAATATTACCAAGGTGGTTATTGATAAGTGTAATTTAAGTGCAGTCCCAAATATGGTAACGCTTAATCAACTGGTGGACTTGGACCTGTCTGGAAACAAGAGTATTGGGGGACAGATAGAAAGCAAACCGATTCAGGTCAGCAAAACTCTCAAAAGGTTAATTGTTAGAAACTGTGGTCTCGAAAACTTGCCATTGTATTGCGTTGCTTACATAGAGCATTTGGATACCCGCGATAATGACATAAAGTCCATTGAAGGGACATTCATAGCTAAACGACTGAAGCAACTTTGCTTAGGGGGCAATCCAGTTAGAATATTGGAGGTAAGACCACAGTCGTTTCCTGCTTTAGAACGTTTAGAATTTGGTTCAGAACACATTGAGTACATAGGCTTTCAACTACTTCAACAAAATGTTGACACAAAACTGCAACTCCACATCATGGGTGATGGGATACCAAACCTTGTCTTCCCTCCAGAGCGCATTGTAAGAGATGGGCCAGCTGCAGAATTCGTACAAAAACCTTATTCCTACATTAGAGAGGTAGACAAAGAACGAAGGGCTAGGGTGTTGCTTTGGATGCTAGATAACTATCATGAGTCACTAGACGAGTTCAGCTGTGAAGATTTTGAGGATGTGATTCAACAATATAACCCGTGTCAACTTCAGAATCTAATAGACAACCATGCTTGTCTTCATCAAGTAAAAAAACTCGGTTTGTCAAATTGTGAATTGAAACAGTGCCCAAATCTTAAAGTGCTCCGCAATTTGCAAAATTTAAATCTTGACGGAAACAAAATAACAAAGTTAGGAGGATTTGAGGAAAACTCCAATTTACAGAGGTTGTCAGTGAGAAATAATCCATTAACTGTAGTGAATATACATCCAGGTTCCCTAACACACATCAATCTAGGATCAGACGTTACAAAATTCGTGGGTATTCACTTGCTTAGAGCTAAATTAGATGGCTCTCTAGAAATTGACGTCGTAGGTTATCATGCAGAAAAGTTGCTTTTCCCCTTATATAGTACTCTGCAGGACAATTCTGAATTAGAAGCGTTCGTGAAAAACCCAATAGAAAAGGTGTTGGGTATTAGGGATAGTAGACAGAGACGAGAAACACTAGTTTGGATGTTCACCGAAAATCAGCACGACTACACACAACTCGATTTGTCCAATCAAGGAGAGGTTTTTAATGATATGCCAGAAGAAGAGGTTACCGCTGTTTTAGAATCTGACTGTTTACGACATCTCAGGCACCTCACATTGAGGAAATGCTGCCTCAGAAACCTTCCAAAATTGAAAATTTTTGACACACTGGAAACCTTAGACATATCAGACAATTATTTGGATAAATTCGAGCTGAAACCGGAATCAGAGTCAAAATTGAGACATTTAAATGTCACCGGAAATCCTTTGGAACGAATCGAGATAGATGTTGAGAATCTACCTCATTTAGAGGTATTGAAGTGCGGTTCTCTGGCTACAAAATACATAAGTATTCCTATCCTAGAACGTTACATGGGGAATATGTCACTAGAAATTCCCTCACAGTACAGGGCATCATTACTGCTGCCATCATATAACATCATAGAAAATGATCTTGTACACGAGTTCATTGCTAATCCTGAGAAATATTCGAGTCAAATATCAGATTTAAGTGAGAGGATAAACGTATTGATGTGGTTGCTTAGCAACAGGAAAGATCAGGAATCGTTTAGACTTACTGGTCAAAAAGATCTTTGCATGGAGGAGTCTTCATTGAAAAAATTGCTCAAGGAACCAAATATAGCGAAAATCAAAAGACTATCACTGGATAAGTGTGGTCTGACCTCTTTACCAAATGTAAAACAATTGGAAAATCTAGAGATCTTAGACATAAGTGAAAACTCCATAAGTGGTGCTTCCATGAATTACAAAAACTTGCCTGAATCTCTCCTGGAGCTAAACATTGCAGGGAATCCTGTTGAAGTTCTAAACATAGACACAAAGGTACTAGAGTCGTGGGAAGTTGGTGACAAGAGATCGGAGCCGATGGTCTTCCGATGTGGTTCTAGGCACACCCGATTTATTAGTTTTGCCCTTCTTGATGCTTTTCAAAAAGACCAACTTGTTATAAAAGTCGAACCTGACTTCCGTGATACACTGTTGATGCCTACGTACGCTATCCTAACCTCGCCCAACCTTGGTGAGTACATTGTTCAGCCTGAGTACAGTTTGAACAATGTCGAAAATGAAAAGGACATGAAGGATATATTAGATTGGCTATTCAAAGTCGAACACAAAGAGTTTCACACCACATTTGCTATTTGCAATCCTCTGTGTTCAAATCTAAATATCACAAACTACTTCAACGACAATGCATTCAAAATAGTTCGAATCATGTCATTGAAATGTCAGCTATCTAAACCTCCAAATATGTCCCAATTACCCCAGCTTACATCTCGTTTAGAAAAGCTCGATATCTCCGGCAATAACATAAAAGATCTATCTTCTTGGTTTTGCAAACTAAAATGGCTTGATATCTTGCAAATTAATGACAATCCCATAGAAATTATAGACTTCAATCTGTCACTTTTTCCCGAGCTTACGCGATTGATATGTGGATCATGTGAAACCAAGTACATTCGGCCAGCCTTACTGAGAGGCTTGGTAGCTCAGAAAGTTAAGATAGATATTTCGAACGATGCGAAAAACTTGTTGTTTCCGGGAAGAAATTACAACAAGCTTGAAGCATTGTGCCAAAATCCCGAAAAGGCCTTAGAAGTGATTCCTAATGTTAACCAAAAAATTGAATTTTTAGAGTGGTTACTGAAGGAAGATGAAGAATTTGAATCATTTAGCTTAACCAGACAACCAGAAATTTGGAATCGTCAACCAATTAGAAAAGCGCTAGAAATTCAGTTGTTTCATATCAAGGCATTAGTGCTCGATGCGTGTAATCTTACGGAAATTCCAAACATAAAACATTACGACGTGCTTAAAAGCCTGGATCTATCCAATAACGACATCACGTACATTTCCAACCTTCCAAAACACGAGAAGTTGGAAACTTTGATTCTGACAGGTAACCCCATCGAAACCATCGAGTCGGATAGTTTAGATTCGAACTGTTGTTTCCCATCGTTGTCACGTATTGAGATCGGTTCACACAAAACACATTACATTGGTATGTCTCTTCTGAACCGGATGGCCCTAACACAGGTTGAGGCAGATAGCAAGAAGTTTTCTATAGTAGTTACGGCCAATGAACAATCTCTCTTAATGCCTAATGCAAATCTTCTAAAGCAAAGAACACCAAATAAAATCCAGGAATACATTACAAACCCGGAACAGTTCATTTGTGAAGTTCCAAATGAAGAAAACCAAGTGATGGCTCTGAAATGGATAGTAGAACACCATGCCTTTAGTTTTCGTACGTTTGAATTATCTCACCATGCCCTATTGTGCAAAACCCTGGGTATGGATGATTTAAATCGACTTCTAGGCCTGTTACAGAATATCAGAGAAATATATCTTCAGGATTGTCATTTGACCCAGGCCCCTGAAATTGCTTCCCTCAAAGAACTTACCACACTGGATCTTAGTTTCAACGATATCGCTGACATCCCAAACACATTCTCTCAAAAGTTGAAAATACTTAAAATTCAAGGTAACCCAATCCCAAGTATAAATATTGACCGTTTTCAATCTGTTGAAGAATTACATTGTGGGTCAGAACATACCAAGTCCATTTCTGATTCGACATTACAAAAAGTTAGAGATGGCTCCCTGAAAATCAAAATAGAACTACGCTTCAGAAGACACCTGCAGCTGCCAACTTATGGGGTGCTTGAAGGTGGGCCTGAGGATATTCAGACCTATCTGAACAAACAGGAGCTAGACTTTTCTGACATAAGGACAAAAGAAGACATTGAATTGTACAGTCAATCTTTGAAAGTGAAAACGTACAAAACACTGCGCATGTCAAAATCTTCCTGCACAGTGGAACTGAGGAATGACTCCGAGTTTCAGAACTTGTTTCATCAACTTGATAATATAGACTCTCTATTCTTCCCAGATTATAACTTTACTGAGTTTCCAACAGAGCTTTGTTTTCCCAAATTAACCAAAATTGACTTGAGCAATTCAGATCTTCATCAGAAAGTTTTAAGCGGAATACCCGAATCTGTTTCTAAGTTCGTAGCTAGGAATTGTAATCTAAAAGAACTACCCAGTTGCTACCGTGTCGAGACTTTGGATATCAGGGATAATGGGGTTTTGAGTATTTCGAGTCCAGTAGCATTTGCCAGGCTGAAGAATTTGTTAGTGGAAAACAATAAACTTGTGGTCATTGATTTCAACAGAAGTACATTCCCCAAGCTGGAAAAATTGAATTGTGGATCCAGTGAATGTCGATTCATAAACGTTCCTGTTTTGCACGAGATACTTTCAGGAAGTCTATCTTTGGAATTATCTGCTGTAACCAATTTGCTGTTACTGCCGAAATCAGTTTTTGATTCGAATGATTCATTGCAGGAATTCGTGGATAGTCCAGAAAGGTTCTTACACCATCTCTCGCGCAGAGATGCTGTGGATTCACTGATGTGGCTACTTGATGAAAGTTCGCACAAGTTCCCGAGTTTTGATTTGTCTCAATATAGTCAACTTATTGAAGATTTAGGTCAAGATAGATTGCAACGTGTACTGGAGAGTGAATATCTGCGAAACATTAAAATCCTGAAACTTTCCCAAGTCAGTCTCAAGGTATTGCCAGAAATAAATTATCTCAAACAATAAGACACCTTAGATCTGAGTAAAAATGGACTGATGAAATTGGATTCCCTATTATCACATCCGAGTTTGACCAAACTGTATTTGGAAGAGAATCCAATTCCCTGGCTCGAGTTGGTAATAGAATCATTCCCTGCATTGAGATATATTAGAGTAGGATCCAGAGAAACTCACACGGTAGAAAACGCAATATTAGTCCAGGTAGCAGAAGGGAAATTAACACTGGACATTCCTCAAAACTTCCGACAATATTTGAAGTTTCCTACATATGATTCTTTGTGCGACAAGGAAAACTTACGCAAATACTTGAACACTGATGAACTTGATTTATCAGTTTCCGGAAAGGGCCCCATGAGAATTAAGCTCATAGAAGACAGTATCAAGAAATGTAGTGATGATATAGTGGCTCTGAATATGGGCGGTCAAGCTAGTATATACGATAGGAGTGAGAACGGCTTGAATCAATTGTTAGGGCACCAAAATCTTCACAACATCAAACGTTTAGTGATGACTAGTTGTGGAATTGCGCACTTTCCAAATCTGAAAGAATTAGGAAACTTGACATTTTTAGACTTGAGTGGTAATAAATTTAAAGAACGTTTCATGAATCATACTTTGAAAAATCTGCAAGAACTACGTCTCAGAGACTGCGGGCTGGATCGTATGTTTAGACTTGGTCATTTCCCATTTTTGAGAGAATTAGATATTAGTCAAAATAAAATAGGTGGAATGGTACAGTTCTATGAAGAATCAGATAAGACATATCGTTTAGAGAAACTCAATGTTGTTGAAAATTCCTTTGAGGAGATTAATATCAACTTCAAGGCCTTCCCAAGAATAAAGGAAATTAGAGCAGGATCCAAAAATACTAGGTACATATCATTCCCAGTTCTGAGACACTTAGCTGATCAAAATTCTCAGTTTTCAGTTGAAATTCCTGAAAATTACCGAAAGTATCTTTTACTTTGTCCGTATAAGGTTCTGGAAGGGGGAAAGGAAAAAGTAAGGGATTACCTTGAAGACACGGAAATAAATTTGTCTTACATCAGCAAAATATCCGATAGGTATGACGCACTTGATTGGCTTCTCTCACACAAGGATAAAAAGGTATTCAGTATAAACTTCTCTGGACAGAAAGATTTTTTCAAATACTGCAATGAAAAGAGCATTGAATTGCCCGGCATTTTCGACAACCCTCTTCTGAATGAAGTTGAGGTGGTTTACATGGAGAATTGTGGTCTCAGAGAAATTCCAATCTTTAATAAAAGCTTGTCAAAATTGAAAATTTTATACTTGAGCAATAACAAACTTGAAGAAATACAGTCAACGAATAAGGTAACAGTTTTTTAAAGAAATACAAGCTTAGAAAGACTACTGATTGATGGCAATCCCATTGAGACAATTCACATCTCAAATCCAAACGATAATTTTCCAGAATTGAAAGTCTTGCAGATAGGTTCTGAACATACGCACATTCTATCTCCTTCAATAATTGAAGCTACAATGAGAGGGAAGAATCCTATCAATGTCAAAGTTGTGGGGGAATATGGAAGTTACATGACAGAACCACCTTTTGAAGTAATTGAAGCAGGTCCTGGGAGAATAAGAACTTACATGCAATTTAAGACGGAGAAGACAACGAGTGCTGCATACGACATGCTTGAAAACACGACTCAAAACGTACTCATGTTTCTTGGGAAGCGCGAGGGAGGAAAGACGAGTCTTTTGAGATCAGCTAGAGCTAATGAACCAACAATCACTTTACGCAAAGAAAGAACAGTAATATTAGAAAGGGGTAAACTCGATTTAGGTTACAATGAGGACTTACAGAGAAATGTAATCATATCCACTTATGATTTCGGAGCTCACGATATCTATGAAGCTGAGTATCCTGTATTTCTGCGGGGACAGAATATAATTGCATTGATAATTATCCCATTTGATGAGTACAATGTTGAAAGACACGATGAACTTGTGACTAGGTGGCTTCAAAACTGCATTTTATGTGCTGATTGTAAAGTGTTATTCGTAGTTTCCAAATCAGATTGTAATCGCAACGAAAATAGACTGAAAGCTGTGAGGGAGGCCATTAAACAAGGCATTTTAAAGTACATAGACGGTGAAATAAACTTTTTGACGCAAGAAAGAGAAGTTGTAAGAAAGGAATCTGGAGGAAAAGGACAATTTTATCTAAGAAGGATTGATCACAGTTTAGAGTTTTTTGAGCGGTTAGGGTCAGATGTAAAGATCATGGCAACAAACATTTACAACAAAGATGATTTGGTGGCATTAAAAGAAACAGTTCAGCAGTATGTCATAGACTACAATAGATCAAATCCCGAGAATTTCTTCCCTTCTATTATGAATATTATTGAAGAAGAAGGTAAACATAGGCGATATTTCATCACACTGAACGAAGTAGTTGCACGTTTCAAGCATGAATACAAACAAAATATTCCTCTCCGCACTCGTGCATTTACCAGGCTGAAGAAAACTTTTAGTTTGGAAGATGCAAAACCCATGGACTACAGAGGTTTGGTGGAAACGTCTCTCAAATACCACCACAGGAAAGGCTGGATACTGTGGTACTCAAGGTGTAAAAAGTACATTTATGTTAATGTTAACAACATCTTGAAGCTCCATAGAAAATTGTACAGACACAATATGGACGAATATCTGACCTATAACCCCAGCGTTGAACACCTTATGGATGAAACTGAGTTGAATGAACAAAAAAATAAGCTGCTTCAATCGGGGGTGATGTCCTCTAAAATTCTTGGACACTTGTGGGCCGAGTTCAATTTAGGAAAGGAGGACTTTGACAGTATGATTCAATTTTTACTTGTGAATGATCACTGTTTTATTGGGCAAGATTCAGAAGAGAAAGTCTCCATTGATGATTCAGATAAACCGCTCATGTTCCCCTGGTTTATTGAGAAATCCATTGAAGAAAATTTCTGGGTTAGTGACTGGCCTAAAGAAGTTCCATACGAGCACATAGAGTTTCATCTGAACTACGGGTTCAGAAGAATCCCCTCAACTGTGTATGAGCGAATAAGCGTGGGCTTACACCAACCAAACTTTCGAAGAAGGGTCTGGAAAGATGGTGTGTTTTTACAGAGTGGCCAAATAAAACTACTTATGCAAAGACATACCAACACAGCGAATCAAGAACTTTCTATTAAGTTTAGAGCCCCAATCAAAGACTTGATATCTCTGTGGGAGTGGTGTCTAGATATCTATGAAAATGTTGTGAACAGAATAATGGGAGAATCTCCAATAATTCCATTCAAAAGAAATGCATTTGTATGTCCTCACTGTATCCTGAGTGGTGCCCCTAAGAGCAAGAACCTCACACTTGATGGCGTGATGAAATCACGCTGCGGTCGTCACACAGATACAACGTGCGGAGGAACCGTCATCCCCGCTGCATTCGTTGCTCCACTACTCACAGGTAAGTTATATATGGTAGGTTTACGTATACTGTTTCCGTATCCGTAACTGTCAAAGTTTTAACATTGTGTCAAATGTGACAGACCATTTGACAGACAGAAGTTCTGCACCTCTTCTGTCCATCAAGCCGTCCGTCGCCATTAGCACAATGATCAACTTTGATGTTGACGGACACGGATATGGGCATGCAGACGGTAGGTGTAAACAGACCTTTAATGTACTGGAATGTTTTCGAAACTCCTGAAGTTGGCATATATTGGCTTTTTCGTATTGGTTAAATTTGAGAATAAACAAGAAATAATCATCATTAATGTCCTTTTTAATTCAGCACGGTATCAACAAATTAAATTTGCATCATATTTTTTCTGATTGACAACTGTTTGCAAATGATTTACATTAGAAGTGAAACAGAAATGCTAATAAAAAACAATAAAAATAACTAGACTTGTGAACTTTATTTTTACGTATTGGTGAATCAATGGTTTTGAGTTGATTAGTGTGGCATAACTCACAAGTTTTACGAGTGAGTTACCACACTATTCAACTCAAAACCATTGATTAAGTGATTTACACAATGGTGGTGGCCAGGGAGAAGCCTTTTATGCCTTTGAGTCACTCCGTGAATAGGGGTTTGGAGTGGCAGTGATGCATGCAGTTTAGTCAGGGAGAGTTGTTGTAGTCAGCACTCTTGTCAGTTTCTAGTCATACCCTGTGACGCAAAGGTCATTTTGGCATTGCCTTTACATGAGGAAGACATGGAGCTCTCGGACAGACTTTTTGTTACAAATAGGGACTGGGATCCGCTGTATTTGAGGGAATTGTTACCCAGGATTTCTATGAATTTAGGGACCTTTGGCACAGTACAGTGGCTGATCTTGAATTAGTGAAGGAGGCTGATAGAGTGGATAAGTATTGCTCCTTGGTTGAGGACATATCCCTGGATGATGACACTTTGTATGAAGCTGTAGAGAAAATAGAAAATGAGTGAGTAGAGGGTTCTTTATGTTACTTCATTGGAAAGTGCCATTTTGCCTCTTAGTTACATTACGATCACATTGCAGGTTGGGTGACAAAGGAAGCTCTATGCAATTCTTTCAGTTTGATGCCAGTGGCAATATGTATATTTTTGCTCATGGGGCTGGGTGTTCTAGAGAGGCCAAACTTGTCAGTCCCGGTGATGAGTTGATCTTCAGCTCCAGTGATGTCTGGAACAAACGGCAAGGGCATTCTGTGTCATTCCAAGTGGCCATGGAAGAGAGCGTGCTTGCCTCCACTTGCCTGGCAGCCTGCAGCGAAAGTGCCCGTGAGTTCAAGCCACCTCTCCCAGAGACAGAATTGGCTCAATTGAGTCATAAGAACTTCTCAGTGGAAACAATGAAGAAAGTGAGCTGGGCAAGGAAGATGTACAATGACTAGAGAGTATTCAGGAATGGCTCTGAGCTTGAATTTATTGCCTGTGACTTTGAGGACAAGGCAACCATCAATAAGGAGTCATTAAAGTTTGCTCTCTGCTGATTCATAACAGAAGTGAAGAAAGTCAATGGCCAGGATTTTCCTGGGAAGACCCTATATGACATTGTAGTGTGCCTTCAGTTCGGGCTTGAATGTATGGGGTTCAGTTACAAGCTCATTAATGACGATGCCTTCAGAGACCTAAAGTTTACTCTGGATAATATAATGAAGCAGAGAACAGTTGCTGGTCTTGGCATGACAATCAAGCAGGCAGAGGTGCTCACAGCCATGGATGAGGATTATCTCTGGTCCCTTGGATTTCTTGGCACTTCCAACCCCAACCAACTGTTAAACACAGTTGTATTCTGTATTGGCAAGGGCTTTGCATTGCAGGCAGGCCAAGAGCACTGAGCACTGAGGGGCCTTTCATTCAGTTCTCAATTTAAGTTTATGAAGGACACTGATGGTGAGATGTATTTGCACTACACGGAAGACATTGGCTTGAAGACCAACAAGGGTGGTCTGAAGGATCGGAAAGTTTTGCCAAAAACTGTGGACCTTTATGCTGCTTCAAATGTAGGAAGGTGCCCCCTGCATGTCATTATTAGGTACCTCTCCCTCTTGCCAAAGACCAGGATGTGCCCTGTATTTTACCTTAAGCCAAGGAGGAAATTTTTTGGCAAAGCATGGTTCGTCAACAAGGCTGCCAGAGTGAACAGGCTTCACAACGTTGTGAGGGAAATTTGCCGCGACACTGGCCTCCCAGGCTACTATACCAACCACTCTCTGAGGTCCACTGCAGCAACAAAAATGTACCAGAGTGACATTGATGAGCAGCTCATACAGGAGGTGATGGGCCACAGGTCATTGGCAGTCCGTGGTTACAAGAGAACATTGGACAAGCAGAGAAAAATGGCCAGCAATTGCATCTTCTCACAGTGACCTGCCCATGTCGACCAGTGTGTATTGGCACCCCCGTATCCTTTCGCTCGAACTTTGCGCTTTGGCAATGTCTTTGCTGTTGGAGAAAGTTGAATCTAATTGTTGCCTTTGCATGGCCACAGCTTGTGGCCAATGATGTGTAAATTTTCATTGTTGTCTAGTTGAATACATATTGAAAAAAACTTCAGTTGTTTGCCTTTCATTCCCCGTGAGTTCGTGAAAAATAATTCACTGCTCGAACAATAGGCCGTGGCCAACACCATTGTGTAAGGCCACCTCCCTTTACAGAAAATACAAGGTTCATTCACAAGTCAACAGTGAATTCAGTTTTCCTTTGGACTGTCATCTTCGGGTAAAAAAATCGTGACTATTAATTGACCGAAACAGGTTCTATTTTTCCTGTGACTACGTGTGGAATAAATTTCAATGTAAAAGTAACGATGACTTTGTTGACTTTTATTTAGGCTCCTATAGCATGGGCGTTCAGAATACGACCAAAGAGAACAGTAAAATTGAAAGGACTGAAGACTTGTATTCTTATGAAGTCATTCTCGGGCCTGACTATTGATGGTGTGTTAAAAATATTTGCAATTTTTACATTTCTTGATAAAAATCACTTGCAGGTGCTGAATGCGAACAAGGACACCTTGAAATGGTCAAAGAACATATTCAACAATTACAAAGTGACATTAGAGTTCGGGAAGGTATGATTCCAGGTAAATAATGTGTGAAAAAAGTAAAAATAATCCATCACAATTACAGAACGAAAAGGGTTGTCTTTGGTCAGTGGGTTTTGCAGGCCTTCTTCGTGTGCACCTCCCCGAAACCTGTGCTCTATCTAGACTCTTCATGTGAAAATACTACCAGACCCTGTTTCCCATTATTGATGGCTGGTTTCCTTTGTACTAGACAATGATTCTCAAATTCAAAGAAACCGCTACAGATGCAATAGACCGTGAACCAGATTCTCTTGTATTGAGGCACCTTTTAGTGTTATTTCATGGAATGAAGAAAACAACATTTGGCCTTCCCGGTATAGAAGGGTAACTATTTCCATTATGGTGTGGTTTTCATGAAATAGACCCTCGCATGCAAGTAAAATTATTAACAACAGGACAGTTCCAATGGAAATGAAAATACTCTCTCATAACCACCGAATGACCTGTGGCTGGACATGAAAGCATGCCAAGTATTTGAGGTTGTACTAGCCTTCATGCATCCTTTATTGTTGGGTTGTTGAGAGTCACCTTTGTGGTTAGTTTTGGCTTTTTGCCCAAAAAGTTTTGGGTGGGTGGTGTGTACCTACAAATATCATTTGCCATTCTGTGAATGTAGATGGGGTGGTGGTTCTACTTGGAGGTGGTGGGGACACCTGAACACTACATGCTGTAATCAAACTTTTGCATTCAAGGTAGTGGGGACTCAAAAACCTAGTTATGAGTGTCTTTGCACCTGTCATCACACCATTGTACCCTACCTTTATCCCCTGTACAGCCTACCTTCACACCCTTTGCACTACACCCTTCATGTTGTATGTGGTGGGTACACATCAACTCTACATATTGTAATGGCATTTGCACTCAATGGTGACAGGGTGCAAGGTACAAAGTTGAAATGGCACAAGAATTCAACAGTGAAAAGGCATGGGGTACAAGGGTGAAAGCCTTAGACAGACTTGGAATGTGGTCTCATATCATAGCTCAGGGTCTTGGACAGCCTGAGACCATGACCTTGAACAGCCTCAGACCATATCTGAGAGCCTTGAATAGCATTGGATCCTGACCTTAAACCACATCTTAGGACCTTGGATGACCTCAGACCATGGCCTTTAATGACATGACAGCACAAGGGTACAATTAGTGAAAGGGCATGGTACAATAATGAAAGGACACAAGGGTCAAATGATGAAAGGGCATGAGGGTAGAAGGGTGCAAGGGTACAATTATGAAAGGGTGCAATGGTTAAATGGCATGAGGGCAGAAAGGTGCAAGGGCACAAGGGTGAAAAGGTGCAATGATTAAAGGATGTGAGAGTGAAAACCTCAAACCATCACCTTTTACTACATCTGATGACCTCAAACCACCGCCTTGGGCAGCCTCAGACCACATCCAAGGACCTTGGACAGGCTTGCACAATGGCAACTTCAGACCATGGCCTTGGGCAGCCTTGGACCACCTTAAAGGCCATTGGATAGCCTCTGGACCCCAGACCACAGCTTGTACAGCCTCAGACCATATCTGAGGGCCTTGGCCAGCCTAAAAACATGGCTTCAGACCACATCTGAGGACCTTAGACAGCCTCAGATCATGACCTCAGATGAGCTGAGACTAAAACCTGAGCCATTTCACCTCAGACAGCCTTTGGTCAGCATGATGGTGCAATGGTGAAAGGACATGGGGGTGCAATGGTAGAAGGGTGCAAGGATGAAGGGTAAAAGGGTGACAGTCTTAGACTACAGCCTCAGATGACATCAGATGGCCTTAAACAACCTTGAACCTTAGCCTTGGACAACCTTGGTCCACATCCAAGGACCTCAGACTGCAGCTTCAGACCACACCTGAGGACCTCAGATAACCTTGGACCATGGTCTTGAACAGCATCATACTGCAGCTTCAAACTACATCCAATGACCTTGTACAGCCTCAGACTGTGGCCTTAGACCAGTTCCAAGGGCCTCAGTACCCTCAGATTACCTCTAAGTGCCTTGGACCACAGCCTTGGATGGCCTCAGACCACAGCCTCGGATGAGGCCCCCTTCTCACCCAACGAGCCACCTTGTGAAACTTTCACTACCTAATATTTTATAATTCTAGTAAGTCTCAAAACATTGTGTTAAGTACTTATGTTAAATCTTTGAACTGAAGGTCAAAAAGAACTATCTAAATGGGCGCAACACGTTAGTCTGGCACATTCTTCGCCTAATGACTTGTGCATTTTGATTCTTTAATTGGTAATAGTAGTGCTAATAAATACTAAATATTTCAGGGGGTGTTATCAAGACCATAGCCGAACAAGTATCTAGCCGTGAAAAAGTCAGTTTCTTCGGAATAAATCTCAAGATAGAGTATCACGTCATTGAGGCGTGCCTGGAAAATCACCCGTTGGACATCAAGTGTGTAAAAAAATGAGATTAATTTTATTTTGGGGCAAAAATATTTTGACTGTTTTAATTACCTTTACTATTCACAAAACGGCCTTCAAAGTAGTACTTTTGAGTAATCGCATCAAAATGAAACTACGCAGAGAAGTATTTTTAATTGTTAAAACAAGAACACTGGTTATGATCAAGTTATGCACTAGGAGATTTAAATCTGTCTATTCTGCTCATTCTTCACTTACAACCCCCCCCCCCAATTGAATGACATAAGGACCATGCAGAAAATTGCTATTTTACAATTTCAGTGGAGCTGCCCTTGATATGCTTACAAAGTGGGTTAAGGCATGTAGGAGGAACAGAGAACCTGAAGAAAGCATCAAAGACCGCATAGCGAGAGCTCTGATCGCATCCAACATGGCGAATGTGGCTCAAGAAGTTGGGTTTGTTCGACCGACTCAGCAGCAAAGTGTAACGTATACCAATCCCGAAACCGGTACTCTCGATACACACTTGTGAAAAAAGTTTGCTGCGCCTATAATACTGAATTGTAAACTGTTTGGAATCTACAACTTGTATCGAAGTAAGGGAATTCTTAAGGATTCCGGATACTTTTGTTGTTATAAATAATCGTAAAAGTCACCTATTTGTACTCAAAAACTCTTTTGACGTCAGTATATTAGGATTTGAAACAAATGCATATGCGACATGACACAACGCTTTTTGTTTCGTTGGCTTTTAAAAAACGAGCAAGTAGGAGAACTATTTTATTTTGTTTGAAAACTTTTATCATACGTTTTGGAAGAAAATTGTTTTCTTTTATACCGCCCGCGTACGAAATACGAGGAAAGGTAAAGTTTTCACAGGTGTGTGTCTGGTATGTCCACAACACGGTGGGGGGGGGGGTTACCCTGGCCTCAGGTCCTTTCTGCGGGGAGGGGTACCCCCTAGTCCTGTCACTGATCCTGTCCAAAGTCCTTCCGGCAGTACCCCAGCTAAGATCGATAGTAGTTCTGTGCCCCCCCCGGACAGGACAGGGGTACTTACACCCCCCCCGACACAAGAACGAGTGATGCTACGTTGTGGGCCATTTGTATCGTCTCTCGCGGACACGCAGGAGAACTTTCTTTTTATTCAGATATTTATCAAAGGTAAACAAATGCAATCGAGCAGTAAATTGAGTTTTATTGAGACCATTCTGAGTTAACACATGAATCTCAACCTTCCGCATTTATTTTTCAGTTTTTGTCAGTGTTGAGAGAATTAAATCTGATCACTGTGAACTATTGTAAAGTGAGATAGTTTGCAAGTTAAACAAATGTCGTAAATTGAAATTTGCATGCTACAATATTGCTCTCAATTATTTTCAACAATTCTAAAAACAAATGAAATAAAGAATGTAAAACTATCAATGGAATGATTTTAGCGTGTATTAACGACCTGATTCGAGTTTTTTACAATCATACAAAATTGGGAATAATGGCATCGGAGGCTTTACTATGCGAAAACCAAAAATCCACCAACAGAATGTTACCCCAGTGAGCATTGAACCTAGGACCTCAACCATTTGTATCTGACGCTCTACTCTCTGAGCCATTGAGGCATGTGTTACCTGGAATATCCTTAAATTGTCGTTTGTTCCTGCACCTCTTCAATCTTGGGCTTAAATGACTTGGCATGACCATATGCCAATCAGGTTCAATGCTCACTGGGGGTAACATTTTATGGCTGGATTATTTTGATGCAATATTGCCAATTTCAGCTATTTGGTGAAGAACTCGATTTCACTAAAATAGCAGAGAAATCGTTTTTGGAGAAAACTGGCCAAATAATAGCAATGCGCCCCAATCTTTCCCTCTGGGAATAATGGATCCGCCACTGAATCCCGGTAGGACCATGCCAGGATTAGCATTCAGCTGTTTCGTCACTGTTCATCGTGAACTATCCCTCACCAAGTATGACCCTAAATATCCAATATCCACGAAACATGTAAAAAAGTGTTTTTATTTCTCAACACTCTCCTCTGACATCACCGCCTGTTCCCAGAATAAAATATTCGCAGTCTAATCAGGGGAATTCCAGAAATGTCATCAGTTCCTGTTTCAAATATATGGCGATAACGTCACTGGGTGATAGTGTTATTGTAAACGTGTTTCTTTTCCAGAATTTTTTTCCAATTTCAAGTCATTAAGGGAACGACTGGTCCTCTGTATGTCAGACAATCAGTTTCTGCTATGCATGGTTTCTTTCGTATTCAGAATATATTTCGACTCTATAAATTGTTTCTTTTCAATTTCACAACCAAACTTTCGTGCAGACTCGTAGATAAAACAAAGACTTAAGTGAAAGTTGTATTTCATCAATTGGTTCAAGTGATAATTCAAACGAATAATCTTACAAGCAAGTAAAAGTTTGTTTATTATCTCAAAAAAAATACAAAATAGGGTCTTTACAAGTGATAATTCTGTAATTCAGACAACAGTCCCGACGTCAATGTAAGTGATGTCCTGTGCTTTGAATTTCATTTTCACATTCGGATCACGATATAAATAAGAAATGTAGTTGATTTTAAGGTTACTCGGAAACACGAACATCCAATATAAAGCCATTTTGGTGCATCATTTATGTATTCGTGTCTTGTCTAATAAGTGAAAATACACGTGAAGATTGATAAGTAATTATCTTACAGAAATAAACAGTAAGCACCAATGTAAAGGTAGGTTTCATCTGACAATCTTTTTCATGCATAATTTCATTTCTTCAGCCACTGATTCACGTTTTGCTTCCACAAAATCTATATTTTTGTCAAGAAGCCCAGACAAGTCTGCTTTCTTGAAAGCCTCTTTCAGTCGCTGCTCGAGAGTTTGCTCTACTATGTCAGGAATATTGGTTTCCTTGGAGAACCAAGTCGTCAACACCTGGCGGGCAGCCACCCTGTAAAGAGTGAGATGACACATTACTGGTGATCGAAAGTCCCTTCTTCTTATGTTGTCTCGATTTATCTTACAACCAAATTTAAAATCAACAAACGTCATTTTCAAAATGTAAAAACTGGGTACCAGACTAAATCGAGACAAAAAAGGACAGAATACAAGCTGTATGACAGATCTTTGTTCAACATTACCAACAAAAGCAAAGCCATTAAGAAGTTAAAAAATTAAATCGAGAAATTGAGGCAAACAAACTATTTAAAAGTAAAAGGAGATATGCACAAGCGTTGCGAAAACGTAACCAGTCGATGTGAATTTTCAGAAAGTTGATGGTACTTCGTTCTGAAAACTAAAATTCCGCCACTGATATCCATGCCTCTTTAAGCATTCAAGCTTTGTATTCATGATTAAAACAAACTAAATATGCTGGAATATCTTTCTGAAAATAAGCTTTCATCGATTCCATAGCTCTGATTTCCTTATGAATTCAAAAACACTCACCTAATTTCACGATTATCTGTAAGTATTCCACTTATAGTGTGGTATGGTACACCTAAATTCGTTCCCACTGTCATGACCTCTTCTTTATCAGAAATATATTGAGTTAAATACCACAACAGCTTATCTGAAACGGTAAGTGTCGAAAACGTAAAATACAAGTTCTTTGCTACTGGAGGCAGGGTGGCACACCATTAAGAAAGTCTAGATCTATGAAAAACATTTTGATCGAAAGTGTTTATCAATGCTTAAATATGAAATATAAATAATAGTAAGAATTAAGAAAACAAATTTTGTCGCAAAATGTGAATGAAATATTTACCTAGTTTCACAGCCTTGCAGAACTGTTCAACAATGTTCATATGTCGGCTAAGCATTGCTTCTTTTCCCTGTAGTTTACCTTGAAAAAGTTTGCAACTGTGATTAAGCAGTACTACTTAGGAATTGTGACCATTTTTTTTTAAATAAGGCAACATAATTACAGTGGCGGATCCAGGACATTCCAGAGGGGAGGCGCCAACCCCTTAAGGGGTTCTCCTACTATTTGACCTTTTTTTTGAAAACTGCATGAAACTGAAGAAATCTCGGCTCCGGAGGAGGAGCGTCCCTTGTGCCCCCTAGATCTGTCAATGTGATATATACACTTTGAGGAAATTTACAAAGGATGCTAAACATGACAAGAAAGAAAATGTCTCACCGATAATTATAGGTTGAAAGAAAGCTGCAGGAACAACTGACTCCTTTGTATTGGCAGTGTCAGGATTTGGGCAGTTCAGGAAGTAATCCGCGCTGCATTGTGACTGCATCACTTCACCCAGTGGTAACTTGTGTGCTGACTCCAGAGGGCGCTCAGTGAGCATACAGTGCGGGCATACGAACATTTTCTGATAAGTCATCACTGAGTTGGATTTCATTACTTTGTCTACTATCTCGTCATGTACCATGACGCTTAGGTCCCAGAGGTCAGAAATGTCAGGATAGTGAGTTCTAAAAGATACAACTAACTGCTCATACTGTCGTTCTTCGGAAACATTAATTTGTCTTTGTACCATAACTTTTGTTTTTTCAGTCTGAATGTACATTCCGTCCAGCCAGTCAGCTCTGTAGCAGTCATGCTGATTTTTAAAGTGCCTTTGAAGCTCGGTACTTAATTTTCCCATAACATTTGAAGGAAATTTATCGAAACATTTATACAAAAAGCTGAATTGTACAAAACCGTATGGTACTCTTTGAGGCCAATTGTCTCTCAAAAACATTTGATCCAAAGCTTTAAAGAAGAATGGAAATTTCAGAAAAGACGCTGTTGTGTCTCCCTCGTGAGAATAGTCGTCAAAGCAATGACCATTTATTTTCAGTAGGTCAATCATTCTTTGCAATTCGTGCTCTTTTAAGCGAAATGGAGACCATAAGTGACCAAGGAAATCTTTGGAAAGCAAACCTTTGGCAAAGGTACGCTCGTCTATGTGATAAGACTGCCGCACTAGATCACGGATATCATTTCTAAACAATTCCCCGTAGACTTCTAACACCTTCTCAACGTGGTTAAAGATGTATTCCCTCATCTGTTCGTGCCAAATAATCACTCCTTTTGCGTTAAGATATCGCAGACACTCTTCAACACTTTCCTCGACCTTTGAAGCATCAACATGCCTGCTCCCAAACCAGGACCCACTTGGCTGCTTCCGCGACTCATCCACAACATAGTTTGTTAAGTCAGAAAACGATATGTAATAGGTGTTGTCAGTTCTGTACTTTTCAATGAAGTTTATAGCTTTTTGCCAATTAAAGGGTAAACACGCCTGCTCACTCTCCGTCAAATTTTTAATTTTGCCTTTGAGCTTGCTAATACCAACGGCATCAGATACATTCGTTGGGAGGATGATAATTTCTAGTTTTTCAAACAAATTTAAACTTCTTTTTAGCTCTCGTGTGGTTAATTTTGTTTTCTCTGAGGTAACTTTTTGGTCCTGGTTGATGTTCTTTCTCAAGAAACTCATTGTCTTTTTTATAAAATCTATTTCACTACTTCGCCATTCTTCCACTAATTTTTGTATTGATGCAACTTTATTTTCTCTCTCTAAAACTGACACTTTGTCTAACGCCGTTGGAACAAGTATGAATTTACAATTTGAATCAAGAATAAAACCCCGCAGCCATTTTGTTATTTGGCTACAATGATTTCGTTCATCATAAATTGTCAAGTCTACAACCAGTACTACAATTTTGTGCTGACCCCTTAGAATGTCAAGCGAGTATTCATAACTGTAGCTGTCCTCAAAATTTAATGCTGGAATAGTACTGCCTTGTTCAAAGAGAATTCTTGACCGCTCAACTTGTCTCAATTTGCTTATTGGTGCCTGTACATGTTGGAGTGAACTTTCCATTAATGCTGTTTTCAGACTTGATTTTACATCAGAAGACCCGACAATTAATGCTACATTCTTGGTTACTCTCCAAGTTTCTCTGGTTTCTTTTTGCAGATATAACTTAATTTCATCGACATACACAGCCAGCGTTTTGTAGCTTCCTCTTAGAACTTCATAGGGAGGGAGGACTAAATGTTTTCTGTGATCGGTAACGACATCAATGGTCAATTTACGTCTTGCAACGAATTCCAACAGGGGAATATCAATGGCCCGTGTGTATTCGGAACCTGCTTGGATTACTTTCGATTCATACTTGTACAAGTTACTTATTCGAAGGACTTCGATGGGATTACCGTTAATATGCAGACTTTGTAAAGATGGCGGAGGATCATAATTAATTTCTGTGATTTTGTTCATACTTACATCCAAATGCTGAAGACTTTTAAGATAACCACTTTGAATGGGTATGTATGTCAAATTACAGCTATTTAGGTACAAGTGTGTTAATGAATTTAAAGTCCACAATTTTAATAAAGGAGACAAATACCCACTGTCACAAAATTCACTCTGGTCAGTGAGTACCAGATTTCTGTAGAATTCTTCTCTTTGTGAAGAGAGCCACTCAAAGGCATGGTACCTTAGTTTTACATTGACTATTCTCTCAAGATTAATTGACCTGTTATTTAAAAACTCAGCTAGGGATCTGGTAGGGTTGTGCAACATATCTGATGAAGGCACCAACAATTTTTCCTCGTATGAAGGTGGTACAATTATTTCAATCCATTCCTTACTGGCGGCACGTAATAATGGAATCGAAATATATCTAGTGACACTTGAACCGCAAGTTAGTTTCTTCAAGGAACGAAAAGAGTTTCTGTTGACATGAATAACACTTATTTCATTTCCACTGATGTCTAAAGTTTCAAGTGGATGCTCCTTGGTGTCTTTGTCAAATACAGACATATCCGTCAACGCATTGTCTTGGAATTGCAGGTGCTTCAGAAGAGGAAGATATGTTGTCAAACTAGGAATCCAGTCAAGTTTTGTGTTATTTAGCACCAAAGTCTGTAAATGAGGAATTTTCAGTGAGTTTCTGAGCCACCAATTGGTCACTGAATTGTTACTTACGTCAAGATATGTCAACTGTTTCAGATGTGATACATCTGGTATTTCTTGTAGGTTACAGCTGTCCATATGGAGGTGTTTAATATTCGTCACCTGCTTAATTGTCAAAAGTGATTTTACTGTAGATTTATCTTTGAACAAGAACTTCTGACCTGAAAACCTTAGTGACAATGCTCCTTCCTTCCTACGTATCGTGGTCATCGCTGTGTCTTTGTCGGTATTCCCAAAATAACGAACTGACAAATCTATTTCTTTCTTATTTAAATGTGCCTCTATCTCTAGTCTACTGCCTTGTAAAATTCTTATCGGAGGATCCCGCAACCTGTCTTGGTACAGTTCGTCCACATGCAGTCGTAAAAGACCTTTGCTGACCCGTTCCAAGACAGATCGAGCTATAATTGTTGTTTTACTGGATCCGCAAGTGATTTTGGTTAATGATCGAAGGTTCAGGAAGTCAATGTGGAATTTTTCAATTGGATTGCCTTGCACGTGCAATTCTTCCAACTTTGAATTGGATATAGCTTTTCCGATTAGTGTGATTTTGTTATCTTTCAGACTAAGAAGTTTGATTTCTGAGAGTTTTTCTATGTCTGGAACCATGGCAAGTTCGCAGCTATCAAGTTTGAGAATTTTTACATTTTGTACTAATTTTTCATTCATCAATAATTGGTTTAGTCCAGAGGTCTGCAAGGAATTGCACAGGTTATATTGCCCTGATAAATCAAATTCTTTAATGACATCATCTCTGTCATCTATGAGCCATTTCAGAGCATCAACCTTGCTTTTCACATCAGTAATATGTCGCAAATATTTTTCTGGGCATTTCAAGTACTTTACCAAACCTTCTTGTGAAGACAACGATTTATTTGGTGGTAGATGTAATTCATCTGAAGCTGTCAATTTCAAATGTCCATTCTGACAAAGTTTTAACACACTGTAGCTGACGTAACGTGTTGGTGCACCGATAGTAATCTCTGTTAGATGTGGAAACATGGTTCTGTCAAATTTGATGCAATCGATCTTATTGCCCTTTATGTCTAAGCTCTTCAAACGTTTAATTTCAGGAATAACCGTCAGTCCACAATCTTGAACTTTCAATCTTTCAACTGTATCCGGAATGCTAAAGTCTTGTTTAAGAACGTTCTTGCTGAGATGAACTTCTGTTAATTTTGGCAAGACAATTTGAGCAGGATAATCATCGATATTGCACTTGTCAATGTAGAGGAATTCAACACTTTCCTTTAACTTATCAATTGCCAAAAGAGACTGAAACGAAGGATTCGACTCTATTAAACTTGACAGACACTGGACACCAGACAGACGAATAGACCTTATTGGCTTCTCTGCATTTTCTACTCGTGGGATGTACAGGCTAAAATCATCATTGGGACCTTCAATGCCACTCAAATCAAGTTCCTCGTTGTCCATATAACTCTGCACAGCATTTGGGCCGTTTTTCAAAACTTCATATGGAGGAAATTGTAATGTCTCTCTGAACTCACTGGGGACTTCAATTTCTTCCAAGCTGTTATCATCAACAACAAACTTTCTCAAGGTCCTCGGGTCGATTTGCCATTTTTTGTCACATCCACATTTGAGATATGTCAGACTTGTAAACTGCTCGACTTCGACAGTTTTCAATGGGTTACCTTGTAAAGATAGCTTTTCAAGTACACCATGACTACCTAGTTGTGCTACCTTTTTGATTTTATTGTGACTCAAATCTAGTTGACTCAAGCTCGACAGAACACTGAAATCTGGAGCACTTGATAATCCACAACCAGATAAATTCAGTATCTTAACTGACTGAAGCGTTTCGAACAATTCTTGCAAACCATGCGCCCCCAGTTTCGTACAAAGATCTTTCTCTCCAGCCAAAGAGAATGTCACAAATGTTTCACCACAGTCATTAACAAGCCAACGCAGAGCATTTATTCTTTCATTAATATTTGTGATTTTTGTTAAAAATTGATCGGGACGTTTCAAATACTTTGATAGATTTTCAGTATCATCTGCAAGTACACTGTAAGGGGGTAACTTCAGACATTTGCGATACAAGCCTCCTTCATCTCGACTTATTTCAATGACAAGTCTTTCTTTTTCTTTACCAGCCATTTTCCCCAGCAGCTTTGTCGTAATATAATTTGTAGATTTTGACCCAAGTGTAATGTTACTTAACTGACGAAGTCCTTCGAAACTGTCACAGATATTACCCAGAGGATTTCCTGATATAATTAGTGTTCTCAAATTGGGATGTTCAACAGGCGGCCATTCCTTTATCTCGTTGTCACTAATATCAAGGTATATCAAATTTGGAAAGGAAATAAGATTCGGACATTTCTCTAAACCACAGCTTTTCAGTGTCAGTGTTTGTACAGCTTTCAGTCCAGGGTTACTTAAGATTGGATCCACAATTTTAGTAAGGTGATAATTAATGAGAGATTTGTACCTTTTCAAATTCATAACGTGAATCTCTTCGCCTTGGATATTTTCAAATTCATTGAATATCCACGTGAGTAAATCAAATTGCTTTTCGGCGCTGTCAAGAAAGGCTAGAGCCTTTTCTGGAGCATTACATAATTCCAATAATTGTGAATTATTTTCCTCTTCACCCTGCAGATACTCACCTGGTGGAAACTGAATAACACTCTTGCGAGGATTTACAAGTTTAATATTACTGTAAATCAAACTTTTGAAGCATGCCAGTTTTACATGGGTCGTAGATTTTGATCCAAAGTGTAAAACTCTCAAAGAAGGGACATACTGTACCTTGAAATCTAGTTCTTTTATCGGATTTTCAGTCAAGTATATGTCCTCCAGCTTCTCCAAATTCATAGGGATATTAACTTCTTCTATTTCATTGTTTTGAAGGTACAGCTTTTTGAGACTGGTTAAACTAGAAATGTTGGGGAAATAATTCAACTCACACTGTTCTAGATGTAATTCTATTATCAAATCAAGCTTATTAAGCTTAGGAAACCCCCACAGACTTTCAACTTTTTCCTTACCTAACACATTGCACAAACGAGCTTGCCCTGAAAGACTGAAGGACGGATAAAACTTTCCATTTTTCTCCTTTATCATCCAATCGAGAGCTTTTTCTTTATCTTTCACGTCATGTATTTCCTGCAAGGCTAAATCTGGATTGTCTAAATATTTTGACAATGGCAAAGATTCGTTCAGTAAAACACCAATGGGTGGCATTAAAAGTTTACTTTCATAGTCTTTGTCCACTTCAAGGTGAAAGTCTGTTGTGACGTGTGCTTGAACCAAGTCAAAACTTATAAATCTGGTTTGACGTGACCCACACTTCAAACGTTTCAAAAGTTTGAAGGAAGCCAGTTTAAAATCGACAGTTTCGATCGGATTTCCAGAAATGTTAAGCTGTACAAGTTTGTTGAGGTTTAATGATGAAAAATTTGAAATTGAATTATTTGACAGATCTAGTTTTTGAATAGGTAGATCATCGAGAATTGACAGATCTAAATCGTTCAGCTGGCAGGCATGCAAGTTCAATTCATCAAGGCTCATCAAGGTCTGTTTGGTTATAATCTTCATTGTTCGGGTCTTCATTTCTCCTGTAAATAGTTCGGACTTCTTGGACAAGTCCAACGTGAAGACCTGCGCTTGACTCTTGAGAACTACGAATTCGAAAGCATCTATCCATTGTGAAGTAGGCAATTCCCCAAGTATAGTTTCTGGGTTTTTGAGATAAGTTTCTAGTTTAACGTCATCTGAGAGAACAGTGTATGGAGGACAAAGCAACTTATCCCTGTGCGTCACAACATGGAGTTTAATATCTGGATTAGACAACACGGAATGACTGATAAATTTCGTTTCTGAGGAGCCAAAGTATAAAGACTTAAGTTTCGGACACAAGCTCTGTTCCCAACGAATTTCCATGACAGGATTGTCTACAATATTCAGCTCAGTCAACTGGTTGTCACCAATTTGGTTCATATCCTTTATTGTATTTCCTTTCAAGATAAGGGTTTTCAGCTGAGGTAGCCCACTTAAATTGGGACACTTTTGTAAGTTGCAATAGGATAAATCCAGGGATGCGATTTCCTTGAAGCACTGGTTCATAAGAACTTGATCGAGCAATTCCTGCGAATTCTCCAGAATATCTGCTTGTCCTGCCAATGAAAATGTTTCAAAAGACGGGAAATTCTTTACAAGCCACTGAAGTCCCTCCAATCTCAAAGCAATATCCTCGATTTGATTCAAACACAAATCTGGGTTTTTTAGATAGCTTTGTATTTTTACCTTTGGACTTTTGACACCATCTTCTGAAATAACCGAGAACGGTGGTAAGAGTAGGGAGTTCCTGTATTCTGGTACCAAAGTTATTGCTAATCCGATGTCATGTTCTTTTTCTGAATCCTGCCCGAAACCATGAGTAATTTGCAAAAGCTCAAACCCGAGAAATCTTAACTTTTTGGAACCACATTTTATTTCTTTTAATCCCGGAAATTGACCCCTGTTGATATTTAATGATTCAATAGGATTATCATCAATTGATAAATGATACAGATTCTCGAAACAGTCCTCAGCATCTATTTGTTTGATGTTATTGCTACCGACGTCCAGTTTTTCCAAGTGTTTGACACTAGGGAATTTGGAGAGATTACAGCCTCTCAAAGTCAGAATTGTAATATTCCTTAACGATTCACAGGCTTCTTTTGAAAAATCTTCAATTGGATTTTCGGACATATCAATTTCGGATAATCCTGACAAATGTTTAGCTGCTGGTACTTTGGACAAGTTGCAGTTCCTCAAGACCAAACATTGAAGATTATTTAAGGCTGGGTTTTCAAAAAGATGGTCAAGGATAGAGCCAGTTTCGCTATCAGAATCAAAAAGCTCAGAGAAGTTGCGAATGCGGAATGTGGTTATTGTTCTTTCGTCAACAGAGAGGATGTCATTGATGTCACTCAGCCTACATTCCCCAAACCATGACGTGTCAAATATTCCATTTTCAAGGTATTGTTTCACCGCCGTGAGATTGAAATTACTGTTGGGAATAAATTGGGGAAGAAGGGACAAGGAATCTCCGTAGATGCCCATATTTATTCTCAGCTTATCATCTGCTATTCTTTGTAACACATTCAATGACATACTTTGAGTGTTTAATGATCCGGCTCTGATGTGTTTCAAAAGAGGACATTGTTCGAAATTAACATCTACTGTGTGAATGGGATTATTGGTGACGTCCAGGGTATCAAGAGTACTATGGTTCAGTGTTTTTATGTCGACAATGCCATTGTCAGCCATGCACAATGTTTTCAGTTGCTTCAAATGTTCCAGGTCGAGTAGCTCCTCAATTTGACATTGATTTAAATTCAATAAAATCAATTCTTTTAGATTTCGACCATGAAACAATTCGTCCAGCTTATCTAGTCCAATATGTTTTACTAACTTAGACTGTTTTGGCAAGTCCAATTCTACAAATGTGATGTCAGCGTCATTTCCCAGCCATGAAACAGCGTCGCTTAAACCAGAATCGTCCACATGAATCAGACACTTCACTGGGTAGGACGCCTCTGAAACATACTGTTTCAGATCATCCGCATTATCCCGAACACATTTGGGTGGCATGATTAGAAACCTTTCATACTTTTCATCAATGTTTACAGAAAACTCTTTCAAAGATTCGAATGTTATGAATTGAAGACGTGATGAGCCAGCATCTATGTTAGTCAAACTGGGAAACATGCGTCTTTCCAAAGACAGAACACGTATGTCATTATCAACCACATGTAAACTTGCCAGAGTCGAACTTTCTGGTACAAATTTTAGTTTGTTGCAATTGAGATTAGCAATTTTGAGACTCTTCATACTGTTCCATTCAGGTAGGGTCTCAAGGCCGCAGTTCGAGAGGTTAATTTCAGTAACAGACAATGCAAGACCAGGATGAGAAAAGATTTTTGAAAGAGCATCCCCAATGATGTGCTTACAAAAGCTTTCATCATGTGAAAAATTTATGACTGAGAATGTGCTTTCATCTTTATTTATTTGCCACCATAAAGCATCCAATCTCTGCACGGGATCTACAATATGTGATGCTCTTAATACTGGACAATCCAAATATGGAGCGATGGCATCGCTTCCATTTGCAATGATGTCCCATGTGGGTTGTAGCAGATAGTCCCTGTAATCATCAGAAGCATCCAAGCTGATTCTCTGTGCAACCTTTAAAACCCTCGAGCTGACGTATTTGGTGCAAGGGGACCCAAATTTCAACACTTTCAAGCATGGTAGGGTATCAGGATCAAAATCAAGCTCTTCCATAGGATTGTTAGTGACGTCCAAAGTTTCAAGGGAATGCATAACCTCTCCAAGACATAGTGTCTTGAGTTCGTTGTTAGCCAAGTTAAGATGCTTTACTGCAGAAAGATGACCAAATTCTGGCATCCGAAAGAAAGCACAATCTCGAAGAATTAAAATGTCAACATTCTCAAGATCTACACATCGTGTATTAACATCACCATCATGTAACCATTCCTGGGAAGAGAAATCTAGTACGGATGAGCTCCAACAACTGGATGTGAATAACCACTCTAATGCTTCCTGTCTCTTTTCTGCTGCAACGGACGGAATGAACCTTTCCGGATGATCAATGTACTTTTCCATTTGATCTGGGTCTTCAAACACAACCATTGGTGGCAAGTAGAGGTATTCTTTCAAGTCGTGTGGTAAACAGAGGGTCAAATCTCTATCGTGCACTCTCTTTAAGATTGGTGTTGTGATGTAGTGAGTATCTGGAGATCCACACCCTAATTCTGTTAGACTCTTAAATCGACCAGAATCGATATGAACAGATGGAATCGGGTTCCCTTCAACGTTTAGTGTTCTGAGTGAACACGGCAGGAAAGTCTGATTTAGCTCTTTAATATCATTGAAACTTAGGTCAACATTCCACAGGTTGGCGAGGGATGACAAATCTGGTAACAATTGCAAGTTCACTTTTACAAGAGAAAGACACATAAGTTGATGCAATTGTGTTCTGTGCGAATTAAAAATTGGTATGAAGTCGCTTTCCTCGTCTAATTCTACATCACCAGATATCTTTAGGGTTTTTAATTTTGAACTATTGTGTGCGAGTACCCACTCACAAGCACCAAGTTGTTCATTTGTTGGAACAACTAGATCCAGGGAAGGTTTGTCAACAAACTCCCACAGAGACTTCTCGTCCTTCAAACAGTTTCTGGAGGGAAAAACGAGGCAGTTCAAAAAATTTTCAGGGATGTCCAAATTTAATTGCTTTTCTCTTACTTTCTGGAGAATTCTGAAGGAGATATATTTTGTCTCTTTCGAGCCAACACTCAGATAGCGCAATGAAGACAAAAGTTTGGTGTCATAGTCAATCTCTGTAATGGGATTTCTTTGGGCATTTACCTCAACAAGGCTTGCACTTGCAAGGTTATGTAACGTATCGATGTTGTTATTTTCTATGTTTAAATAGTTCAATTGCCTCAGATGACTAATATCTGGAACTGAAGGTAACCTCAAGCTGGACATGTTGAGTTTCGTTAAACCACTAACGACGAGACCGTCGGATATTTTCTGTAAAACTCTCGTTGATAGAGATTTAATTTCATCGGAACCAACCTTTATCTCTTTCAGATTTGGACAAAGCTCAAAGTCTACATCTATAGTTTCAATAGGATTCATGGTTATGTCAACAAATCTCAACTGAAAATTTTTCATTGTAGTCAGTTCGGTTATGCTATTGTTCGCAATAAACAACTTGTCAAGATGTTTAAGGAGTTCAATCTGAGGCACACTAACAAGTTGACATTTGTTCACATTTAGTGTGGTCACATTAGAAATATTTTCACCGTATAAATGCCGTGAGAATTTCATATCTTGGTTGGTAAATACATTAGGCAATAGAGATAAATCCAGATCGGTAAATTGAAAGTCCGCATCATTGAGTAGCCAGTTCACTGCATCGTCTAGCTTTTCTTTCAAGACGTTGGCTAGAAATCTTTCTGGTTTGTTCAGATACAGTTGTAACTTGTCGTCAGGATCAGTGATGGCACAGGAGGGAGGCATGACGAGTACACTTTGATAAGGACTTTCTACTGTCACCTGAACGCGCCTTAGGAGACCAAACTCCAGAAATTCCAAACTATTTGAACCAGCTGTAAGTTCGGTTAGCTTAGGAAACTTTTCTGTGAACAATATCAATGACTGTATTCTATTTCCTGAAATGTTCATTCTTTCCACGCTGCTGTTTTCAGGGATTGCGTGAAGATCATTTCTACTGACATCAGAAAAGCGAAGACCAGTCAATGAACCCCAGTCCGGTAGCTCTTCCAGACCACAATCTGAGAGGAATATGTAGGTAAGGTGGGGAAGAAACAAAACTGCTAAACGTGTATGACCTAAGAATTTACAGAATTCTTTCTCACCAGACAGATAGAGGGAGGTTATCTTTATATCAGTTCTTTCTAACAGACATTGAGTTGCTGACCATTTTCTGTTACTATCAGGTATGTGTGAAACATCCAATGAAGTGCTATTTAAGAAGCCTCGGACAGATCCAGTACCTTTCTGAATCTTCTCCCATGTTGGCAGCAGCAAATGCTCCCTGTGGATTTCAGGAATATCTAAAATCAGCTTTCCTTCCGCACACCTATTCAACACCCTTGTACTCACAAACCAAGTTTGGTTGGAACCAAAAGAAATTTTCTTGAGATGGGTAAGTTGTTCCACATCACAGTCTATTTCTCTTATTGGATTGTTCGTCACATCAAGAACTTCTAGGGACGACATAGTCATATCAACTGGCACTGCACTGAAATTATTGTCTGACACTATTAGTTCTTTTACGTTTGATAAATCTTTAAATGTGGTCATTGATTTCAGCTCACAATTGCTTAGTGTAAGAATTTCAATGTTTTTAAAGCTGATACTATCAAAGACCACCTTGGGATCAGACAACCATTCTTGTGTATCGAAGTTGAGATTTTTTGGGATGTAGCCACTTCTGCAAAGAAGCCATTGAAAAGCATGCATCTTTACCTCTGCATTTGGTAACAACTTCAAAAAGGTTTCTGGAGCTTGAAGATAGTTCAATAATTGCTTGCGGTCACTCAATATGTTGCAAGGTGGTAGGTAGAGTTGTTCTTTTTCATAAACAGTAATTTTCAAACCGCCTTCACGGATTTTCTGCACCGTGTCGAATGAAAGGTAATGAGTATCTTTTGATCCACAAACAAGGTTGACTATATTAGGGAAACAGTTGCAATTGATATTGACAAAGTTTATCGGATTTCCTTCCAAGAACAATTTCCTAAGTTGTCCGGGCAGATATGTTTCATCAATTTCTTCTATTTTGTTATGTTTTACATCAACAATTTCCAAGTTGGATAACATAGACAATTTCGGCATTCGGTCCAGACTGCACCCAGCAAGACGGAGTTCCTTCAAGGCTGAACATAATTCAATCATTCCGCTCCAGTTCAAATCTATCAGAAGGTTGTTAATGTTACAAAAATGTCCTTCAATGTACTCATCAAATTCCCCAATGTCAGTCACTCGTATTGACTGCAATTCGGTTCTGCAGTGCTGAAGGATCCACTCAAAAGCCTCTCGCTGGTCAATGCTGGATATTGAGGCCAAGTTTAAACAAGGACTTTTTACAAAATCCTTTAGACGTTCCATATGCGTCATACAGGTCGCACCAGGAAACAATAGATACTCTACATACTGTTCAGGAATGTCTATTCTAAATTTCCCTAATAGAAAGTTTGTCAAAAGAGAAATTGAGATGTATTTTGTTCTTGGCGATCCTATTCTTAATCTCACTAATGACGGAAGATTTGTTGCCTTTAAATCGAAACCTAATACTGGGTTGTTCTCCAAATCGATTTCTTCCACGGATCTATTCTGTAGTTCATCACAGTTTTCAATTACATTGTTAGTTAATACCAATTGCTTCAAGCTACTCATGTCCCTGAAATCCGGAACTCCAGAAAGGTTACAGTTGGATAAGTCCGCAAAAGTAACCCTTTTCAGTTTTGAACTGAGAGACGTAAACTGTGACAAGCCAAAAGAGCTACAAAGCGCAGTCTCATCCTTCAAGTTCAGTCTGTCGTATCTCACGCCTTCGTGCTCTGCTAGCCATGTTAGACACCTTTTCTGTTCATCAATTTTGGACGTGTTAACAAGTTTTAAATTTATTTCTTTTGCATTCAGGTAAGTGTCAAGTCCTTGTATATCATTTAGTAGGTTTGGTGGTGGAATTAACAACCTTTCCTCATACTTTTTAGAAACTACAAGTTTGAGTGTACCTGTCTTTGCTTTTTCAAGGACAGAGAAACTAGTGAGTAAACACATCTCAGACCCAAAACACACCTCAGTTAAGCTTGGGACTTTCTTGGGATCAAAGTCAAGAATAGGGATTGCATTTTCCTCCACAATCAAGCGTTTCAGACAACTGCTTTCTAAACTTTGTATTGATGTTATCTTATTACAGCTAATATTCACAACCTCTAGCTTCGGTAAATTCTCTAACCCAGACGGAATGCGTCTTAAGTTGGTGTCGCTAAGATTTAAGTCGGATAGAGATGTCCCTTGTGACTGACTCAAAACAGTTTCTAGTCTTTCAATATCATTTCCAATCAGATTCCTCGAAAAGTCTATGCTGCATAAGTTATTAAGATGCTGAAATGAAGGAGTTCTATTTATACTACATCCACTGAGATCAAGGTGTGTAATACTTAAAATTCTGTGGGATTGCAACAGAGTGTCTAAATCTAAGTTAATTTTGGAAGCAAATTCAGGTTCTCCAGACATTTTAAATGTGAGTAAATTTCTATTGTCATTTGATAAGATTTCCAACAATTCAGTAACATCAATACTTGTTTTTGGAACGTACCAAGAAACATCAAATAAACCACTATCCAAGTATGCTTTAACTTCATCCTTCAAAAGACCTTTCTCGATAATCTGGGGAGGTGGTATCATGATGGAAGACTTGTACTCTTCATCCAGATAGGCTTCCAATTTACCTACAGATACCTTCCGCAAAACATCAACCGAGAGATACTTAGCTGAACTTGAACTAACTTTGATCTTTTTCAAATTTGGACAATGGGAGAAATTAAGGCTTACGGTCTCCACTGAACTCGTCCTAGCATCTATACTCTGTAAACGAGGAAGGTGTAAGTCACAAGAAACGTAATCAGTGTAAGTAGTAAATTCACGACTGTACGGAAGCACGAGGCATATGAAGGTTCTCCCTAAATTCATCAGGCACAATCAAAGTAAGATTGCCAATGTGCACTCGTTGCAGAACAGGGAACGAGACGTAGTGTGTTGCCTCAGAACCGAATTCAAGCTCTGACAATTCAGTGAACCTAGTACAATCGATTTCCACACATCTAATAGAATTTCCACTGATTTTCAAGTTCTCCATAGAGACTGGAAGACAACTGCTATCTAGCTTCTGTATTTTATTATTTCTAACACTAGCTATTTTTAACTCTGGCAAAGTGGTCATATTGGGTAGTGAGAATAATTCACAATTGTCTAGGTGAACTTCAGTCAGGTTTTTCAAAGCTTTACCAGTTTCAAAAATATTTGAGAGGTCAAGACCAAACTGCTGCAAAAACCTACCCTCATGGTCTAAATTGAAAATGTCGTAACTAACTTCATCACTTTTTGTCAGCCACTGAAAATAATTTCGTTTGTTTTCTAGATCGTCAGGACCAAATTGTTGAAGATTAATTTCCACGCAGTTGATATATTTGCCAAGTTTCTCCATGTCATCTAGATAATCTGATGGTGGACCAAGTAGATTTTCCTTGTACTGATCACACAGTTTCAACACTAATGACACTTTGTCTCCTGTGAGTACTTTCTGGAGAATGGCAAACTTAATAAACTGACATTGTTCAGACCCAAACGACACTTCAACCAACGATGGTACGTTTTCAGGATCAAAATCAAGAGCCTCAAATGACGCCCCGATAGCTTTCAGTATCTTCAAACTCTTATTTTCTAAGTTTGATAATGACTTCAATGAGCTGTAACTGATATCTAACTCGCGAAGAGCATGTAAACGCTTGATAGTCGGTATCTCGGGTAATTCGCACTGATTCAAGTAAAGGTAATTCAACTGTCGAAGTTCTTCACGACTGAAGAATTTATTTATCTTCTTCAGACCTAGTTTTTCAAAAAGGTCTGATTGACTAGTCATTACTAATGCAAACAAAGGTTTTTCAAGATTCACTTCTCGCAGCACGCACTCCATAGCTAGATATCTCTTGTAAACATTCTTGATGGGACCAAAATCCATCACCTCTTTAACCTTCCTAAAAAACTTTGAAACATTAAGTATGTTCTCTTCTACTTCTCTTTCGGGGCTTGAAACGACAGGTGAAAGGTACTTGTCATATGCAGGTGTTGATATCGAAGGCAGCGTGGGAAGTGAGACAACCGAGTCATTCGCCGAGGAAGACGGCATGTCATCGGTGGGAGATGTTGTCATACTAGCGGACCTCGACAACTTAGAGACCGGTTTACTTGTACACGAAGATAATCGCAGCAGCGGGATTGATTTTGAGCTATCAACGGAAATGGGTCTGATCGTAGATTGCGACTGAAATGATAAGTTTGTGTCTGGATCTTCATCGGTATCAGCAGCGTAAAGAGCAGAAAGCAGTGGAATGTGCAAATATTCCCAATAATTTTTCCCTACCTCAATTTTCAATGATCCAATGGCACTTTGTTTAAGTATGTTACCGCCAATAATTTCCGTTTCCGTAGAACCAAGAGACAATCGCTCCAATTTGGGAACCTTCTTTAGGTCGAGTGTAATCTTGTCAATAGGATTGCCCTCAAGTCTTAATTCAAGTAATTCGTCTAATTCAAGCTTAGGCATCTCTTTCAAGTTGTTTTCAGAAAGATCTAAAATTTGCAGGTGACTACAGCAGTCTTTTCCAAATTCTGGCAACATTTTCGATTCAAGCTTACAGTTATTTAAGACAATTGCGCGCAAATTCACAAAAGATTGTAGTTTCAAAATTTCCTCCAAATGGAACCTGAATTTAAGCTCGTGTGAAGCTAACAAATCATGCTGTCCAGTCATTATGAGTCGTTCTATGTTATATCTTCGCCCTATCCATTTCAAGGAGTCTACCCTATCGGGAGTCATGGGTACAACACCCGTCAAATCTAAAATGACTTGGCCATCCATATTCTTGTTCATGCAACTCAGTACAAGCGTGCATGTCTCAAATGCCAATTTTGTCAAATCTGAAAAGCAAAAGATAGCAGCAAATGTGCTGTAAAAGCAGCAAGCAAAAGATTAGCCTCGCAAATAATTCCACATGCAAAAAGGTGCACAACGCAGTCCAACGTTCACTGTCTTTTAACAATCACTTGCAATGAACTCGTAACATAATTTTATCAAAACATTCAATTAAAATTCTGTTTCTTTTATCCCAAGAACATTTCAAAAAAATAAATAATCATCGGTACCTGCTTGTTCAGTCGAGGAATTTCCACGCAACTGTGGAACAGATTTCAACTCGCTCAAAATATCTACAAGAAAAAATGAACTAAAGTGTGCTTCACGCACCGAAGCAGAAGAAAATCAGGATTCCCACTGTTTCCTTTCATGAAATTCCCTGACTTTTCCAGTATTTCTTTCATTTTCCCCTCATTCTTTCCAAAGGTTCAAAATTGCAAATTATCTCTATTTACGACTTTAAATGATGTGACAATTTCAACCTAAAACTGTATGGAGACAGTGAAAATGTATGAAAATGTTGTGTCTGCCATTGTTTCTCCCAAAATCTTCAACAAAACTACATCTGGCAACAACTCTTTTTGGACTTGTCCCATAAATAATTTCATTGTTTGCTGACCTAATTTTCCTTGACTTTTCCCTGATTGGCAGAAAACTCCCTGACATTCAGGTAAAATTTTAAAATTCCCTGACTTTTCCCTGAAAGGAAAAACTTTTCTCATTTTTCCAGGTTTTCCAGTGCAAGTGGGAATCCTCAGACCCTTTCACCTGACAAGCTTTTACAAACCGTTGCGATATCTCACTTAGTTACAGAGGCTGTATGGTACAAAACGTCAACAATCAGTGGCAGTGACCAGATTAAGAAAATTACTGGTGTTCATTCTATATCTGGTCCTCCTTGGGGGAGGGATGGTGTAGATTATCCTTCCTGACTAGTCCCTCCACTATCTATCTGGCACGGGAATGGGAGGGGAAGTGTGGGTCTATCTACCTAGTGGGGGGGGGGCACAGGTCAGGTGACTCATGTTTTGATCCCCTGCCCTTCCCCTCTCGGCCAGGTGGCTCATGGTCTGGGGCGAGGAAGGGGGGTCATTTTCTGTCTCCCCTGTCAACAGAAGAACAGATACATCTGAAATATGACCTCCCCTCGTACTGTAGTTATACGTATGATGTCGGTAACAAATTTTATTGATATAGGCACTATTATCACGAAAGTTGGCTATTGTAAATTATTTTTATCTGTCAAATTTAAATTGTAGACTTTCTTTGCAATTAAATTGTATGTCTGCCAGATATGAATCTCTCTAGAATCTCGAATTAGTTTCGTCAAATAATTACCTCGTCTGAAGCAAAACATAGTTTCAATTAGAGCTTCGTACTCGTGGCAAGTAAACTGCATTAAATTTCTGGTGACATTTGTTTTTGAAATTATTGTGAATATAGAGATTCTTGGTGGCGAGGAACAGAAGGCCAGGGAAGGATGATGACCATATCTGTTTCCTGACAATGAAATTCAGATGAGTGAAAAGGATCGATTGCGAGAAAATATTTGGCAAGTCGTAACAGCATTTTTGCCGTGATACC